>CANJKZ010000324.1:0-122329 GCA_947471745.1 Closterium sp. Naga37s-1 | reverse complement strand
CTGCACAAGTAGAGCATCACCTCTTAGCGGCCTTCCAGTCCTCTGGTCGGTGTCTCCCGGACGCAACCTGGCACGCTAGGATGCTAAGAGGGTAAGCAAGGTCAGGTCGAGTGCAGGTCATCAGGTACATGAGGCAGCCCACAAGCTTTGAATACGGGCCACTCGGCTCTACGGACTCATTTGAAGGCAGAGCTGAGAGCGAGTGACCCGTAGGCAGAGGAGTGGCCTGTGGCGAGGAGTACTCGAAGAGGAAGCGCTGAAGGACCTGCTGCACCATGTGTGACTGAGTCAAGGTAATGGTGCGCCGTGCTCTGTCCTAGGTGATCTGCAAGCCAAGATAGCTGCGCAGCTCACCCAGGTCTGTGCACGTGTGTCTCTTCTGCAGCTCCGACTTCACGTGGGCCAGTCCAGCAGTGTCAGCAGTAGCGAAGACCAAGTCGTCGACGTACACGAGGATGTAGAACGGCGGCAGCGAAGTGTCGGTGCGTAGAAACAGCGACGGGTCAGCAGTAGAAGGAGCAAACCCAAGAGCGCAAGAGTCGTCCTCAGTGTGTCGTTGCCACTCGCGAGGCGCCTGGCGGAGACCGTAGACCTGGCCGCCGGAGGCTCCACTGGGTACCTGCAGGAAACGACCCAGTGAAACCAGGTGGGCGCGCAGCCAGATCTCCTCGTGCAGGCTGCCCTGTAGGAAAGCAGTGCTGAAGTCAAGAGAGTGAAGCTCGTAGTCACGCTGAGCGGCGACGTGCAGCAGCACCCGAAGAGTGGTCATCTTTGGGGTGGGGGAGAAGGCCTGAAAGTAGTCAAACTCCTTGTCGCTGACTGAAGCCTCTAGCAACGATAACGTGCCTTGAAGACAGGCGGAGAACCCGGCGGCCGCTTCCCCCAGGAGGGGGAACCTCGTCGACGTAAGTGCCTTGTGGACTTCCACGATGCCATCTCTGCGTCCATGGCTGACTGCCATTGAGAGGAGTAGGGACCCTCTATCGCCTCTGCGTAAGAGCGCGGGTTCAGGATGTCTGGTGCATCCGGTCTCCCTCAGGTGCAATCAGCAAAGCACTCCAAAGTCCTCCTGCCTGTCCTCAAGGACGTCCGTGCCAAGAGCACACTAACCCCCGACGGACGGAGGATAGACAGACTCAGACTCGGCAACAAGGCTAGCGGCGTAGTCTAGACGACAGCGAGCAGCAAAGTCAACCAGCTCAGCAACTAAGGCAGACGCAGCAGTGGACTCAAAGGAAGGGTCAGTGACAACAATGGCCAGGAGACGCGTGACAGTAGGACTAGCAGCACGAAGAGAGTGAGACTCCGAGTCCGGACCGTCGGCAAGGGAGGACGCAGGAGGAGACGGCAGAGGGACACGCAGTGGAACAGACGAAGGACGAAGTGTCATCTGGTGCGTGCCCGGGACAGGAGGAGGACGCGGATGCGGAACACGACGACTAGTGCGAGCAGCGCGAACAGGCGACGCAGGACGAGACGCTGGCTCACGACGCTCAGCAAGACCTTCGGTCGGCCCGGTGTAAGGAGAAGGACCAGGCAGTGGGGACGCTGGCTGTATTGTGACTGGTCAGGCGGCGGACACAGTAGAAGGACCAGTAGAAGGCGAGAGACCAAGAACCTGCTGAATGAGTGGAACGAAGTACGGCCGCGGCCGTGAAGCACCACCAGAACCAGCCGAGACAGCTCCAGCACCCCCAGCTCCAGGGTCTCCAGCTCCAACTCCTGCAGCACCACTAGCTCCAGCACCAGCAGCACCACCAACAGGAACAGCTCCAGCGCCTCCAGCTCCAACTCCTGTAGCACCACTAGCTCCAGCACCAGCAGCACCACCAGCAGGACTAGCTCCAGCGCCTCCAGCTCTATCTCCATCAGCACCAGCACCTCCAACAGCTCCAGTAGTACCTCCAGCCCCAGCAGCTCCAGTACCTCCAGTACGAGCACCTCCAGGACTGGCGGCTCCAGCACCTCCAGTAGCTCCAGCTCGAGCAGCACCACTCCGGAGGCTCCATTGCCGTGCAAACCAATCGCACAGGTGCAGTGGAGAGAGAGACTCCGGCCGTGACAAGACACCCGAAGGGCCTCCAGGCTCAGCACACTCGGGCTGAGCACCCCCAGGCTCAGCACCTCCAGGCTCCGCACGCTCAGGCTCAGCTCCCCCAGGCTCTGCACCCTCTGACTGAGCACCCCCAGGCTCAGCACCCCCGGGCTCCGCACCCTCAGTCTCAGCACCCCCAGGCTCAGCACCCCCAGGCCCTGCACCCGCAGGATCGACACCCCCAGACGCACGACCTTTAGCAGCACCAGAGTCGACAGCTACCTCGAGAGGCTCGACAGGGCCTACCTGGGACACACATGAGGGAGCAGGACCCTGAGGGGGGAGGGGGTCTACCGGAGGAGGACCTGGTGCTAGGAAGAGCGGCGGGGGAGGGAGAGGGGCAGTGTGGTAGGGGAAAACAAGGTAAAAGGGAACCAACTCGTCAAACGTGACGTCCTGAGAGGGCAGGACACGGCGCGAGGTGGGGTGGTAAAACTGCCAGCCAGGCGCGTCAGGGACAAAGCCAAGGAAGACACAGGGAACGGCGCGGGAGGAGAGCTAGTTCGCGGACGTATCGCGGACAAAGGCTCGACATCCCCAGGCCCGGAACACCAACGCATCGCCAACCTCTCCCGTCCAACGCAGTGTGGGCGAGGTCTCCGGCAAGGAGACATGGGTCCAGAGGTTGAGCTGATGCGCAGCGTACTGGACTGCAAACAGCCACAGAAAATGGGGGGCAGCCGCATGGATCATGGAGGTACGAGCAACCTGCATGACTAAGCCAATGCGGCGCTTAGCAACCCCATTCTGCTGCGGAGAGGCCGGAAGCGTGAACGTCTGGCGAATGCCCTCCGCCTGACAAGAGGTCGGAGGAAAACTCACCACCTCTGTCACAGTGCAGACGCAGGACTGGAAGGTCCGTCTCGAACCGCTCGTGGAGCTGGAGACGAACAGCGCGGATCCAAGGGATTAGAACATCAGGGACCTCCCCCTTGCGGCGCAAGGGGAAGACAGTGGTGTAACGCGAGTAGTCGTCGACAACCAGCAGAAAGTACCGCTCGTGGCCTTGTCCACGAACGCGGGCTGGGCCCCACACGTCCAGGTGGAGAGTCTGCAGGGGAGCCTCTGTCGGGGGAAACGAGGAGGAGTGAGGAGCGGCGCGCTGCCGCCCCTCGACACAGGGAAGGCAGGGAGGGGCAGGCGACGGTGGGAGGGAAGGCAGGGACCTGGGAAGACCAGAGACAGGGAGACGGGAGTGCATGCCACGGAGGCGTGCCACAGAGGGGTGACCAAGACGGTGGTGCCAAAGGAGCGTCTGGTGCGAGAGGGCGCGACACGAGTAGGGGGCAGCAAGCTGACCTGACACAGACGCAGACGCAGCTACCTGAGGAGGCGCAGTAGTTAGTGTGTATAGACTCGACCCAGGCCGACGGGTGAACGTGGCCAGGTGGCGACCGGTCCGGGAGCACGTCCAGGGGTGAAGGTGTCAACCCCTGCATCCTGGAGGACAGCAGTGCTCACCAAGTTCGTAGAGAACGAGAGGAGGTGGAAACCTGACAATGAGCCAGACGGCACCGCTGGACAGGGCAGAACAGTGGAGAAACGTGCAAGGACTGGGCCCCCAGAGGGGTCAGCCAAAGACACAGCCACAGGTGCAGTAAGCGGTGTGACTGTGGTACTGTCGCGAAAGAAAAAGCGGGAGGCACCTGAGTCAAGCGTGAAGGTGTGCAAGGCTGCAGCAGACGTGGTACCAGAGAGAGCAAACTTATTAGCACCTAGGGCAGTAGACTCACTAGCCTCTATACCTGGGTCTGGCGGCATATACAGGTAACAGTCACCCTCAGCACTAACAGTCAATGCATACATGGCAGATAGGATAGAATCAAAGTCTAGAGCAAAGATATCAACATTCTGCCTAAGCAGCGCTGCCTAGTCGGGGAGCTCAGCCGCGTCGGGGAACTCTGCGTGGAAGGCGTCGGTAAGGCGGTAGAAGCAGCGGTGCTGAGTGTGAGACCTCCCGCATGTCGGACCAGTGCGGTCACCTGTGCGAATGACATACGGGCAGGGACCGCTACCCCCAGTCGCCCCTCGCTGAGCAAACCACTCACGGAGCTCCTGAGACGAAAGGGGGTGACGCTGCTGCTGCCGCTGGCCACCTCCAAGGCCTCCCCTCTGGCTGGTGCCACCCCTGCCGCCCCCACTGCCGCCGCCTCCACCCCCACTGCCGCCACTACCGCCGCCACCTGCCCCGCCGCCCCCACCACCACTACCTCCTCCACCGCCGCCCCCACCATCGCCTCCACCGCCCCCACCACCGCCTCCACCCCTGCCGCCCCCACCGCCCCTGCCTCCCCTGCCCCTGCCATTGCGGCACCTCCCACTAGGGGCAGACGCAGCTCCTACCTCCTCAGCATGAAGGTAGTCAACAGCTGCAGCAGAGGCGACTGAGGGGAGAAGGGAGGAGGACGAACACCCCTCAAAGAAGGGGGTGCGAGGAGTGCCATGAGAAGCGCCTACAGCGATTATGCTAGTCTCAGCTGCTAGGAGGTGCTTCTCGAGCAGGTCGACGGTGAGGTCGGTGGGGTCAAGTGCTAGGAGGAGGTCCCTGACTGCGGAAAGAGAGTCGGGGAGGCGAGTGACTATGAAGTAGAGCGTGATGTACATGGGGGGGGGGGGGGGTTATTGGTGAGAAACTCATCGGGGAGCGCTGCACGGTAGCGAGTGTCACTAGTGCGAATGTGACTGACTAGGTCGGCTACTGTGGCAAAGGCAGACAGGTCTGGGAACATGTAGCGCAGGAGAAGGCGGCCTAGAGCAGCAGTGGCCGAGGAGGAGTAACGAGCGACTACAGCATCGTACAGTGCTTTAGCTGTCTTATGCTGGCCAAAGTGGGCACGTTCGGCTAACGGCAGGTGGTTGCGAATGGCTAGGCGAGCAGCAGCGTCACGGGCAAGCCACTGTGAGCGGGTCGCACTGTCAGCTGTAGCGTCAGGGGCAGGCGAGGTGCCAGAAGTGAGGTCAAACAGCGAGGTACCGTCCTTAGAGTCTGTCAGTAGGAACAGCTGTAAGTCGTCTAGCCACGCATTGAATTCTATCGGGCGGCTCTCCGAATCGAAGGTGAGAACGTTGAGAGTGGCCATAGCGATCGGAGCAGCCGAGCGCGCTAGCAGCACGCAGGCAGGGCTAGGCAGGGGAGTGAGCTAGCAGCAGTGCAGCCGAGAGCGGCGCGTGGCGCGCACGGCAGTGCAGGGCGCGCGGCAGGGCAGGGCGCGCACGGCAGGGCAAGGGCAGAGGCGCGCGGCGGCGCGGCGCGCGGGCAGGGCAGAGACGCGCGGCGGCGCGGCGCGCGGGCAGGGCAGAGGCGCGCGGCGCGGCGCTCGGGCAGGGCAGAGGTGCGGGGCGGCACTGCGCGCGAGCAGGGCAGGGCACGCGGCGTGACGCGCGGGCAGGGCAGAGGCGCGCGCGCGGGCAGGGCAAAGGCGCGTGCGCGAGCAGGGCAGAGGCGCGCGGGCGGGCAAGGCAGAGGCACGCGCGCGGGCAGGGCAAAGGCGCGCGCGCGAGCAGGGCAGAGGCGCGCGGCGTGGGCAGGGCAGAGGCGCACGCGGGCAGGGCAGAGGCGCGCGCGCGGGCAGGGCAGAGGCGCGCGCGCAGGCAGGGCAAAGGCGCGCGGCGTGCTGGCAGGGCAGAAGCGCGCAGCAGCGCGGCGCGTGGGCAGGGTAGGGCGCGCGGGCGCGGGCAGGGCGCGCGGCGCGACGCGCGGGCAGGGCGACGCGGCGCGCGGGCAGGGCAGGGCGCGCTGCAGCAGGCGGCGCGCGACTCAGCAGGGCGCGCTGCAGCAGTCGGCGCGCACGCAAAGCAGTGCGCGCTGCAGCAGGCAGCGCAGGGCAGGGCAGGGCAGGGCAGGACAGTGCCGGGCAGGGCAGTACGACGTGATCACACTAGCGCGACGGGTGGGGTAGCACTACTCGGTGGGCCCTAAGAGATCGGTCCTAGGCTAGGACCTGCTCTAAAACCATGTCAGAATAATGAACAGGAATGAATGAACTAGTAGTAGGATGGGTACAAGTAGCAAACCCTAATTTGGGTTGTACCCCATATGGGCTACCCCACTACAGCCTACACAACAAGCAGCACATAGTTTGACAAAGATTCCTTGCCAACACATAGCTCGCAGCGCGCTGCATCTCGGACGACACCACAGCTGATCAGCTCAAATTTTGGATGCAGCGCTGAAAGTTCTGCGTTGAAATTATGTGTTGATTTTCAATATATATGTCAAAATAGTCATGTGTCAAAATAGTAGCTTAGTTAAGAGCTAGCTTTATGTTAGGGCCTAGGCTTAGTAGACTACGCCAAGGAGGTATCCAAAAGGTTGTGCCAAGAGGAAGGTGGAGAGGATGATGTTTTCAATATAGAAAGGGAGGAACATATAGGAAAAAAGAACAAGCAAGGCAAGGAGGTGCACCACCACCAAACATGAGACAACTACACTAACACTACAAACAACTATATGAAATATGAAGACATATTTTGACACGGCCCCATAATTGTTCGCAGATATAAGTTTAGTTTCGCCCCCTTACGGGCTACACCACGCAGAGTGCAGCAGAAGTAGCAGAGGAGGCGGCTGATGTTGCGGCTGGACTCGCACCAACCCCTCAACCTCCCCCCACAGTAGCAGCAGCAGCAGCAGCAGCAGCGCCAGTGAGGAGAGAGAGGAGGAGGCGCGGCAGAAGTTGCTGCAGTTGAGTCACCCACCATCCACACCCCTTGAACCTGCCCACCACTTCACACTGCCCCTCATAGTAGCAAGTGCGACGCCGGGCAGGAGCCGCACGAGGCGCCGGGCAGAATTCGCACGAGGCGCCGGGCAGGATTGGGCGGGGACGCTGACGGCCGACCCTGGCGCTGGTGTTGGGCGCTGGCGTCCGCGCTGGCGCAGGGCGCTGGCGTCCGCGCTGGTGCTCGGCGCTGGCATCCACGCTGGCGCTCGGCGCTCTCATCCGGCGCTCCCCTTGTCTCAAGGTGGATGTAGCTCTTTCCTTCTGTCGTGACTGGGATGAGGTGAGGTCCGTATTCAGTCAGCGATTCCTCCTCTTCTTCTTCTGGCGCTTCCTTAGTAAGCTCTGGTACCTTTTCCAATGCAGATCCTTTGATGAAGTTGCCCCATCCTCTCTCAGCTTCAGCAGCTTCTCCAGAGCGAGCTCCCCGTCCTGTGCCACATCTTGCCCACGCGACGCCCACCGCATCCCAGCCTTTGCAGGTACAAGAGTAGTAACGCCACCTTGCAGAGTGCACCGGAAGAAGCATGCATTGTAAGAAGCAGAGGGCAAGTGAGGAGGAGGCAGCTGATGCTGCAGCTGGACTCACAACACCCCCTCAGCCTCCCTCCCATAGCAGCAGCAGCAGAGAGGAGAGAGAGGAGGAGGCATGGCGGCAGTTGCTGCAGTTAAGCTCTACCGCTGCACGCGCGGTAGGAAGAGGGAGTAAAAAGGGGGAGGGGGAGGGGGGGGGGAGGGGGGGGGGGGGGGGGGGGGGGGGGAGGAGGGTAGGGGCTGCGCGGGGCAGCAACGCGCAGAGCAGTGGCGTGCAGGGAACAAAAGAGTGCCGGGCAGAGGCACACGAGGCGCCGTGCACGAGGCGCACGAGGCGCTGGGCACGAGGCGCACGAGGCGCCGCAGCAGGGCGTGCGGGGCACGCAGGGCAGGAACCGAAACGCGCTCCGGGTGCGCGACGGACAGAAACCGCCGTGCACTTGGGGCGCGCGATGGGCTGAAACCACCATGCGCAAGGGGCGTGCGAGGGGCAGAAAGCGCCGCGCGCTCAGGGCGCACGACGGGCAGAACCCGACGCGCGCCCGGAGCGCGCGACGGGTAGCGGAGAGGCGCATTAGCGGAAGCTAACGGTGGGCCCAATGAGTAACAATGAAGGAGGTGTTGAAAGTTAGAACGAGCAATGACTATAATGAGAACAGTACAAGGTTTGTATAGGCAAAACCTAACAGGGTTGTACCCCATAAGGAGTGCCCCACTACAGCCTATACCATACTTCTGACACACCCCCATAGGCAAAGTGGGGGACAAGTAAGAGAACAAGGCAAGGTCAAGCTCAGTGTGGATCACAACGTCACCACGCAGTCTGAGCACAAGCAAAGGCCACAAGGCCAGTTCACATGCAGAGTTATATATCAAGGTGAACAAGCAGTACAGCGATCTCAACCTAACAAGTGTAAGCATGCAGGTGCAGGTATATATAGATCACAGTACAAGCGAAGTCAAGAGAGGCCAGGTAGGCACTAGACCTAACAGAGTACAGAAACGCTGATGATCACAAGGCTGAAGTGCCTTGGTAAAGATATCAGCAGTGTTGGCCCGAGTGGCCACGTAAGCAAGACGAAGCTGACCACGCTGCTGCAACTCTCGAGCAAGGAAGTAGCGAAGAGCGATGTGCTTCGTTTGGTGCTCCAGTCTGTGCTCCTGACACAAGGCAATCATGGCCTTGTTGTCGACGTACAGAACTGGAGGAGAACGAGGCGGCTCTCCCAAGTCGGTCAGCAGGTAGGTGAGCCAGCGTAACTCCTGTGCAGCCATGGCCCCTGCGTAGATCTCAGCCTCACAACTGGAGCTGAGAACAGAAGACGAGGGGTAGACCGCCACGAAACAGAGCCGGAACCAAGGCTGAAGGTGTAACCCTGTGACGATCGCTGCGTAGCCAAGTCGTCAACCCAAGAAGCATCTGCGTGACCAGTGAGGACAACTCTAGCCCGACCTCCAAGAACGAGCCCCATGCCCGGCGTACTGCACAGGTAGCGCAACACCCTCTTAGCTGCATCCATGTGCTCTGGTCGGTGTCTCCCAGGAGCAACATAGCGTGCCAGGATGCTAAGAGGGTATGCCAGGTCAGATCGAGTGCAGGTCATCAGGTACATGAGGCAGCCCACAAGCTCTGGGTACGGGCCACTCGGCTCTACGGACTCATCCGAAGGCAGAGCTGAGAGCGAGTGGCGAGTAGACAGAGGAGTGGCCTGAGGCGAGGAGCACGTGAAGTTGAAGCGCTGAAGGACCTGCTGCACCATGTGTGACTGAGTCAGGGTAATGGTGCGCCGTGCTCTGTCCCGGGTGATTTGCAAGCCAAGATAGCTGCGCAGCTCACCCAGGTCTGTGCACGTGTGTCTCTTCTGCAGCTCCGACTTCACGTGGGCCAGTCCAGCAGTGTCAGCAGTAGTGAAGACCAAGTCGTCGACGTACACGAGGATGTAGAACGGCGGCAGCGAAGTGTCGGTGCGTAGAAACAGCGACGGGTCAGCAGTGGAAGGAGTAAACCCAAGAGCCGCAAGCGTAGTCCTCAGTGTGTCGTGCCACTCACGGGGCGCTTGGCGGAGACCGTAGACTGGCCGCCGGAGGCTCCACTGGGTACCAGGAGGAAACGACCCAGTGAAGCCAGGTGGGCGGCGCAGCCAGATCTCCCCATGCAGGCTGCCCTATAGGAAAGCTGTGCTGAAGTCAAGAGAGTGAAGCTCGTAGTCACGCTGAGCGGCGACGTGCAGCAGCACCCGAAGAGTGGTCATCTTCGGGGTGGGGGAGAAGGTCTGAAAGTAGTCAACTCCTTGTCGCTGACTGAAGCCTCTAGCAACGTAACGCGCCTTGAAGACAGGCGGAGAACCCGCGGCCGCTTCACCCTGAAAATCCACATGCCATCGATAATGTTCGCCCCAGGAGGGGGAACCTCGTCAACGTAAGTGCCTGTGGACTTCCAGGAAGCCATCTTTGCGTCCATGGCTGTCTGCCACTGAGAGGAGTAGGGACCCTCTATCGCCTCTGCGTAAGAGCGCGGGGTCAGGATGTTTGGTGCATCCGGGTCTCCCTCAAGGGCAAGCAGCATGGACACGAGATGAGGTAAAGCAGCAGCAAAACACTGGAACTCCTCCTGCCTGTCCTCAAGGACGTCCGTGCCAAGAGCACACTCACCCCCGACGGACGGAGGACGGACAGACTTAGACTCAGCAACAAGACTAGCGGCGTAGTCTAGACGACAGTGAGCAGCAAAGTCGACCAGCTCAGCAACAAGAGCCGACGCAGCAGTAGACTCAAAAGAAGGGTCAGTGACAACAGTGGCCAGGAGACGCGTGACAGTAGGACTAGCAGCACGAAGGGAGTCAGACTCCGGGTCGGGACCGACAGCAAGGGAGGACGCAGGAGGAGACAGAAGAGGGACACGCTGCGGAGCAGTGGAAGGACAAAGTGCCATCTGGTGCGTGCCGGGGACAGGAGGAGGACGCTGACGCGGAACGCGACGACCAGTGCGAGCAGCGCGAACAGGCAACGCAGGGCGAGACGCAGGCGCACAACGCTCAGCAAGACCTCCAGTCGGACAAGTGTAAGGAGAAGGAGCAGGCAGTGGGGAGGCTGGCTGTAACTGCGACGGCGGTTGGACAGGGAATGGACACTCAAAGGGAGGAGTAGGACCAGCAGAAGGCGGGAGACCAAGAACCTGCTGAAGGAGCGGAAGGAAGTACGGCTCCGGCCGCGTAGCGCCTCCAGAACCAACAGAGACAGCACCAGCACCCCCAGCGTCAGCTCCAACTCCTGCAGCGCCACCAGCAGCTCCAGCAGCGCCAACTCCAGTACCTCCAGCAGCTCCAACTTCAGCAGGACCACCAGAAGCCCCAGCAGCTCCAGGAGCGCCAGCTCCAGCACCTCCAGCAGCACCAGCACCAGCAGTACCTCCAGCAGCTCCAGCTCTGGCAGGACGTCTAGCTCCAGCAGCTCCAGCTCTTGCAACACCACCAGGCCCAGCAGCTTTATTACCTCCAGTACGAGCACCTCCGGGACCAGCGGCTCCAGCACCTCCAGCAGTACCAACACCAGCAGTACCTCCAGTAGCTCCAGCTCCAGCAGCTCCAGCTCCCCCAGTAGCTCCAGCACTAGTAGCACCGCCAGCAGGACCTCCAGCAGCTCGAGCTCCAGCAGCAGCACCTCGCTGGAGGCTTCAGCGGCGAGCAAACCACTCCCGCAGCTGCGGTGGAGAGAGAGGCTCCCGCCGAGACGAGGCACCAGCAGGAACTCCAGCAGACTCAGCACCCCCAGTCTCAGCAACCGGAGGCTCAGCACCCTCAGGCTCAACACCCCCAGGCTCCGCACCCTCTGACTCAGCACCCCTAGGCTCCGCACCCTCAGACTCAACAACCCCAGGCTCAGCACCCCCAGACTCCACACGCTCTGTCTCAGCACCCCCAGGCTCCATACGCTTAGGCTCAGCACACCTAGCAGTACCAGAGTCAACAGCTATCTCGACAGGCTCGACTGCGTCTACCTGAGACACACCTGAGGTGGCAGGACCCTGAGGGGGGAGGGGGTCTACCGGAGGAGGACCTAGCGCTAGGAAGAGCGGCGGGGGGGGGGGAGGGGGGCAGTGCGGTAGGGGAAGAGACGGTAGTAAGGAACCGACTCGTCAAACGTGACGTCCTGCGTAGTAAAACTGCCAACCATGCGCGTCAGGGGGGAAGCCAAGGAAGACGCAAAGAACAGCACGAGAGGACAGCTTGTCCGCAGACAAATTGCGGACAGAAGTTCGAAATCCCCAGACACGGAACGCAGACGCATCGCCAACCTTCCCCGTCCACCGCAGAGCAGGTGTGGTCTTTGGCATGGAGACCCGAGGCTGGAGGTTGAGCTGATGCGCAGCGTACTGAACCGCGAACGGCCACAGAAAATGGGGAGCAGCCACATGGATCATGGACGTACGAGCGACGTCCATGACCATGCCAATGCGGCACTCAGCAACCCCATTTTGCTGTGGAGAGGCCGGAAGCGTGAACATCTGGCGGATGCCCTCCGCACGACAGAAGGCCCTCAGAAGGTCGGAGGAAAACTCTCCACCTCTGTCGGGGTGCAGACGTAGAACAGGAAGGTCCGAGCCGAAACCCTCGCTGAGCTGGCGACGCGCTGCGCGGATCCAGTCGATCAGCACCTCAGTGACCTCACCCTTGCGGCGCAAGGGGAAAACTGTGGTGTAACGCGAGTAGCCGTCAACGACCAGCAGAAAGTAGCGCTCGTGACCCTGTCCACGGACGCGGGCTGGGCCCCACACGTCCATGTGAAGAGTCTGCAGGGGAGCCTCCGTCGGAGGGAACTCGGAGGAGTGAGGAGCGGCGCGCGGCCGCCCCTCAACGCAAGGAACGCAGGTAGGGGCAGGCCCCGGGGAAAGGGGAGGGAGAGACCGGGAAAGACCAGTGACAAGGACACGGGAGGCCATGCCTCGGAGACGAGGCAGGGAGGGGTGACCAAGGCGGTGGTGCTAGAGGAGAGTCTGGTGAGACAGGAGGCGACACGAGCAGGGGGCAGACTCAGGACCAGACCGGGACACTACAGCAAACACCTGACCCGACGCAGCGACCTGACCAGACTCAGCAACCGGAGGAGACACAGTAGTCAGTGTGTACAGGCTCGACCCAGGCTGCCGGGTGAACGTGGCCAGGTGTCAGCCCGTCCGTGTGCACATACAGTGGGTCACCCGCTGACCTCCAGGAGTGAACCGGTCAACCCACACGTCCTGAAGGTCAGCTCCACTCACCAAGTTCGTAGAGAACGAGGGGAGGTGAAGACCCGACAGTGAGCCAGACGGGACCGCCGGACACGGCAGAACCGTAGAGGAGTGCGCAAGGACTGGACTCCCGGAGGGGTCAGCCAGGGAGACTGCAACCGGCTGACTGAGCGGCGTGAGTGTGGTGTAGTCGCGAAAGAAGGAGCGGGAAGCTCTTGAGTCAAGCGTGAAGGTGTGCAAGGTCGCAGCAAGCGCAGTACCAGGAGAGCAGACTCATCAGCACGTGGAGCAGTAGACTCACTAGCGCCTAGAGCAGCAGCCTCACCGGCACCTGGAGCAGGAGACGCACCAGCACCTAGAGCAGCACCCTCAGCACTAGTAGGCGGTGCATACATGGCAGTGAGGATAGCATCATAGTCAAGAGCAAAGATATCGACCCTCTGCCTAAGCAGCTCCAGCCAGGAGGGGAGCTCAGCGCCGTCGCAAAACTCTGTACGCCAGGCGTCGCTCAGACAGGAGAAGCAGCGGGGCTCTGTGTGACCAACCGTCCCGCATGGCTGACCAGCCCGAGCACCTGTGCGAATGACGTACAGGCAGCGAGCAGTACTCCGTGACCCTCTACTCTGAGTGTACCACTCATGAAGCTGCTGGGGCGAAAGGATCTCGCGCGGACGCCGCTGCAGCTGCACCTGGCCACTACAAGAAGCTCCCGAACGACCTGCTCCAGGGCGACTCCCACCACGGCCACCCCTACAACCCCAACTAGCGTGCGACTCACAAAGCTGCTGGGGCGTGAGGGACTTACGCGGACGTCGCTGGAGCTGCATCTGGCCACCGCCAGTAGCAGCAGGAGTGGCACTGCAGCAGTAGTAGCAGTGACAGCTGGAACAGCAGTAGCAGCAAGGCACAGCAGCGCGGCTCAATAGGGCAGGGCGGCGCGGCTTGGCCGAGCGGCGCGGCTCGGCTGGGCGGCGCGGCTCGGTTGGCAGGCAGGCGCGGCACGCCCGGCAGCACGCTAATAAGGCAGGCGCGCGGGCAGTGCGAGTAGGGCAGGTGCTCACCAGAGGCGGGTAGGGCAGATGCCACCGGCGGCGGTGGGCAGGCGCTCAACGGGCACAAGTAGGGCAGGTCCGGCGCTCGACGGGTGGCTGCAGGCGCTCGACGGGCGGCTGCAGTGGGGCCGCGACGGCGGCTGCCAATGGGCAGGGCCGCGACGGCGGCAACGGCGGGGCAGGGCCGCGACAGCGGCTACGACGAGGCCGCGACGGTGGCTGCAGACGCGAAGGCGGCAGGGCAGGGCAGGGGCGGCCGCCCCAAGGGCGGGCGCGGGGTGGGGCAGGGCACGCGAGGGCCGCAGATGAGGCAGGGCGCGGTGGCCAGGGGGGGGGGGGGGGGGAGACGACGCGACGAGCAGGGACCGCGCCCAGGGGGCGCCGCGACGAGCAGGGGCGACGCCGCGCGGGTCCAGCAGGGGCGTCGCGACGAGCAGGGGCGACGCCCCGGTCCCGCAGGGGCGGCGCCAAGCAGGTCCCGCAGGGGTGTCGAGACGAGCAGGGGCGACGCCCGGGTCCCGCAGGGGCGTCGCGACGAGCAGGAGCGGCGCCGCGCGGGTCCCGCAGGGGCGTCGCGACGAGCATGGGCGACGCCCGGGTCCAGGGGCGGCGTCGCGGGGTCCAGGGGCAGCGCCGCGGGGTCCAGGGGCGGTTTCGCGGGTGCAGGGCAGGCCCGCGCATGGCCTGCAGGGCAGGGCGACGGGTAGGGCAGGCGCTCGAGGGCGCGGGTAGGGCAGGCGCACGAGGGCGCAGGCAGGGCAGGCGCTCGAGGGCGCGGGTAGGCAGGCGCAAGGCGCATGACGGGGCAGGCAGACACGGCAGTGTGCTTCGGGCTGGGCAGAAAAAAAGAGTTCGTGGGCCCTAAAAAAACGTTCCCACTAGGGAACCTGCTTTGATACCATGTTGAAAGTTAGAACAAGGAATGACTATAATGAGAACAGTACAAGGTTTGTATAGGCAAAACCTAACAGGCTGTACCCCATAAGGAGTGCCCCACTACAGCCTAGAGCATAGTTCTGACAGGAGGTCCTTACAAACTTCCGGTTTTGATACATTGTTGAGATAGGAGGCTAAATGAAGCCTAGGGTTTAGGCTTACGAAGGTAGCGAGACAAAAGTGTAAGCCAAGAGGGGTTCACTAAGAGAAGAGTTACAAGATATAGCAAGCCAAAGGGTGCACCATCAAACAGGACAGCAATATAATTACACCACAACTAGAACTAAATGCAGATATACAGAACTATTCTGACATTCCAGTTTGTAAGTTGTTAAACTCTGGGCCAGAATGCTTGTGCGTGTCCTCCAGTTGAGTCTTCTCCCCTGTTTGCTGTCGAGTTTATCTCTTCTCCTTCTTCGACTGTTTGTGGTCTGGTGTATGCAAGGTTCGTGGTTGAAGCTATGGGTACCGAATGAGCTTGGAAGGTTCCATTAGGGCCTGGTCGCTGGTGGTTCGTCTCCTCCGGGTGGCTCCAAGTCGGTGGTGACGGATGCCCAAGGGGATCAAGAACGATGATGCGATCTTTGTCGCCGGTGTTTCCAGGTGAGTCGAAGTTGAGCACGAACACCCCGTTTTCGCTCTTCACTTTGCCGATTAGGGTCCCGTTGTAGATAAAGTGGTTTTTTTTTTTCGAGTATGTGCAATTCGACGCCACATTTCATCAACTGATTGACTGAGAAGAGTTTAAACTGAAGCTCCGGTACGACAAGCACGTAACTGGATCTGCCCACGGCTTTTCGCCCAAATCGACTGGTTGTTGGCGACGGTGATTTCCACCTCATTGAAGAGCTCCTCGTTGTTGAGGATATTTTTTTTGGACGACACCATGTGCTGGCCACATAAACTGTCCAGGTACCATGTGTTGACGTCTTTCTTTGCCTTGGCGATATTGGCGAGTTCAGGAGTTGAGTGGTGTTCCATGTCGTGATCGTCTTTGTAACTCTATCCCTCGTCTTTTAGTGCGATGCGTGCAGGTGGCGATTCTTGGATCCACTGTGGAGCTTCCCAGTCGTACTGGATGCGGCCGACTGTGAGCTCGTCGTAGGTGGGGTCGTTCTCCTCTTCCTCCTCGACTGAACCTTCGAGTCTCTCCTGAGGTGGATCTTGCCACATGTCTTCCCATGACCGAAAGAAACGGTAGTGGCAGTTGGGTCGAGGAGGTCCGTGACGCACCATGCATGCATGTTAACACTTTGTTCTTCCCTTTGTGCGCGTCGGGGCTTGAGACGTGCTGGTGACAGCGGGCGGGGAAACAGTCTGGTTGCGTGTTGGTGGTCCGGTTGTTTGCTGGTAGGGCGCTCCTCCCTGTTGCCTTTGTCTGTAGTTGTCGTTGTTGTTACCGTTCAGCTTCTATCACTCTTTGATGGTAAGTCATGTCTTCTTGCAGAATTTGCGGAAAAGTCTCTTTTTGTCTGGGTGGTCCTTCCGCGCTTGTAAAAAACGCTATCTTCTCCTTCTTGTTGGCTCTCTCGTTGTACAAATCGATTTCCTGAGGTGGAGATGCAGTGTTACTCGCGTTAGCATCATTAAAATAAAACCTCAACCCAGAACAACCACCCGAGTATCGATACACTATCATTGGACAAGTAAAATGGGGGTGGGTTTATTAGCCTCGGATTTAATAATGGCCACTACGGTTGTTGTAACTGTCGCATTTGTATGCCCCACATCGTGTGCATCAATGTCTCGTTGTATGTCGCTTACTGTTTCACCTACGACTTTGTTACAATCCCAAGTGGGACTTAGGGAAGGATCGCTCAGGGTTGATCGCATGGTAGTGTTGCATCGGAAGTGTTGAGCCCCAAATCAGAGTGAATGTATATGACTGAGATTGATAATAGCATCCATACATCGAGACTATATAGGATATACAAAGGGATGCGAAACGACCTAGACTAGCCATGCACTCTAAGGGGTACATTCCCTTATTGCAGCGAATTCAAACCGTGCGGCGCGGGAACTCGTTTCAAACCTATTCCCACTCTTTTCATTTCAAACGTTTCTGCCTGCATCAGCCTTGATCAGGCGTCGCTTCGACTCTTCTGACTCCTCGACTTCGTACTCGGTAGAGTTGGCTCCTGAAATAAACAGCATACAGGAATGCCTTCTCATTAAACTTAATATCGTAACACTCCCCTTCGTTCCTGGGTGCGAAGGGGGCTGACTCGCTTGACTACTCCGGTGAGGTCGGAGCAGTGTTTCTACTGCTGACGTGGCAGTCGCTTGGTGAGGAAATCGGGTTCCATCTCGGTGGTGGGACGGTACGTGAGGTCAACTTTCCCCTGGTCAATTCGTCCTTGACGAAAAAGTACCGAAGTGCGATGTGCTTCGTGCGGTTCACGAACCCTGGCTTGTTCGCATTGTTGATGGCGCTCTGGTTGTCGCAGTGAAGGCGAAAGGTGGGCGAAGTTGGAATTTTCGCTTCCTGCAACAGTTCCTGCAGGTACACGCCTTCACGAACCGCTGCTGTCGCGGCGATGTATTCTGCTTCCGCCGATGACAGGGCAACCAGCTCCTGCTTCTGCGAGATCCAGGAGATTGGTCCAGTTGGCTCCAGGCGAAAACGAAGCCGGTTCGAGACCGTCCATTCGCAGGATCAGCGGCATGATATGTGTCCACGTAGCCGTTGAGGTCGAAGGAGGTTGTCGTCAGCGTGGAGTAGGAGAGCCCGATGTCATGTGTGGGGATGAAATACTGCAGGGCGCGCTCCAGGTCTAGCTGGTTCTCAGCGACTGGCTTGCGAGAATACGGTGCCAATTGGCTGGCGATGTACGAAACGTCGGGTCGGCATGTAACAGAGGCGGACAGCAGGCAACCTAGTTGCAGCTGGTACAGCTGAAGTCCTGCGGGCGACAGAGGTTTGTTGTCCGGTTTGTAGTTGGCGCTGGGGTTGCGGTAGGGAGTTGAGAGTGGTGCGGGTGAAATTTTGAAGCGTTCCCCCAGCTGCTCAGCGTATTTGGAAGTTGATAGGTGAATTGCTTCTCGCGCATAGGAGATGTTCAGCCCCAGGAACGGCTTGACGTTGTGATTGATGGTGATGTCAACGTGCTACGCAAGAGTCTCCTCGAACTGATGAAGGAGTTTGTTGCAGGTACCCGTGAACAACAGGTCGTCGACATAAACTGTCAGGATAATGTAGTCGCCGTTGAAGTGGAGGCGATACATTCCTGGGTCGTGCGGCAGTTGCCTGAAGCCGATCTCGAGGAGGATTTTGTGCAGATGCTGCTGCCAGAGGCGAGGCGCCTGCTTTATCACGTAGAGGGATTTCTTCAGCTGACAGGCCCTGGGGTCTCCTTCCCCATAGGTGTGTGGCTGCTCCACGAAGATGGTTGCATCTACCAACGCGTATAAAAACGCGTTCTTTACGTCGATCTGCCGCGGTGGTAGATGCTTAGCAGCACCAATGGCGAGTAGGATTCTGACGGAGGTGTCACGGCTGACGGGAGCAAAGGTTTGATCGAAATCAGTCCCGAATGTTAGGAGAGAGCATAGGAGGAGCCACAGGAGCAGCAGCGGGGGCAGGTGCCGCAGCAGCAGTCGCCAGATGAGGCGGGGCAGCAGCGACTGAGAGACCTGCCGGACTCAGCACCTGCACGCTTTGTTCGTGGTCCCCTACAGTCCCCTCCTGTTCCCCCTGTCGAGTCCCTTTCCTCTTCCTAGTGGACTCGTCGTTCTCCCCTGCCTCGTGCTGCGTCCCCAGAGCCTCGTCGGTCCCGTTACCGTGCCGAAGAGCCGTTTCACCTTGTTCTTTGCTCTCGTGTTCCACCTCCCGGCCTTCCACAGCCTCATGTGTCATCCCTCACTGTGTTTCATGGCCCGTTTTCCAACTACCTCCGTGCATGTCCTCTTGTCGTTTCCCGTGTTCTGTCCGTGTTGGTCACTCAACCGAATGCTCCTCCAATGTCTGTCTCAGCCCTTGTCACTGCTGTCAGTTCCTTGCCTCTTCCCACCGCCTTGACTACGCCGCTCACCTGGTGAGTGGCACTGCTCGTTCTTCGTCCTCTTAGGGTGCTCCTGTCTTTCCCTTAAAGGTCCTAGAAGACAGGAAGTTCGAGCTTGGTCTACTGGCGGCTGCTGTTCCCCATCTCTGCGCCATGCTGCTTGCCTTTGAGGGGGATCTAGACGCCCTTGACATCCCGACTCCTCGCACTCACGCCGAGGTGGTCTTGGGACCCCCGGCTTCGTACTGGATTGCAGCAGAGGAGGCAGAGATGGCATCTTATAGGTCCACAGGCACCTACGTCGACGTCGTCCCACCACATGGGACGAACGTCGTCAGTGGCATGTGGCTCTACAAGGTGAAGTGGCCGCCTCGATCACCACCAGTGTTCAAGGCACGCTATGTGGGGAGGGGCTTCAGTCAGCACGAGAAAATAGACTTCTTCTAGACCTTCGCTCCCACCCCAAAGATGACCACTCTCCGGGTGTTGCTAAACATCGCAGCTCAGCGCGACTAAGTGTTACACTACTTGGACATCTCCACAGCGTTCCTTTAGGAAAGCCTCCACAAGCAGATCTGCGTCATCCGCCTGGCTTCACTGTCTCTTTCTCTCCTGGGACTCAGTCGCAGCGTTGTCAATCGGTCTACTGCTTGCGCCAGGCTCCCCGTGAGTGGCACGACACACTTCACACCACTCTTGCAGCGCTTGACTTCTTTCCGTCGTCTACGGACCCGTCAATCTTCGTCCGTCGCGAATCGACGCTGTTCTTTGTTCTAGTTTACGTCGACGACCTGGTGTTGGCCACTTCCGAATAGTTGGGAAGGCGAAGCACATCCAACTTTATTACTTCCTTCTGCGAGAGTTGCAGCAGCTTGGCTAGGCACTCGTGCGGCGTGTGGTCTCTGAGGCCAACATTGTATATATCTTCACCAATGCATTGCCCCTTTATGACCACCAGCGTTTTCGCACACAGCTCGGCCTTGTGTCGACACGCCCTCACTTGCTTGCATAGAGATGCTTTGTCTTTATCAAACTATAATTCATACAGTTGGTTGGTTTAGTCGGTGCTACACTGAGTCATGCTGTATAAGGTATAACCCCTTTGGGGTTTCCTGTATGCTCTTTTGTACTGCTTCTTTCTTCTTCAATTCATTCATTTACCTTGTTGATACGCCGAGTATAGGAGATTGGTGGTACAATGCGCGACAACAGGCCCCACTGTGGGGTCAGCCAAGGCGAGAGTGACTGGAGTGAGCAGCGATGTACGGTCGGTGCAGTTGCAGAATAAACAACTGGACGCTTCAAAGTCGAGGGTGAACGAAAGAGGCGCAGTCATTGAGGTCGGACCCGTGCCAGCGATAAGGGCAGGCACTAGGCTAGCGGTAGCTGCATCTCCCACACAAGTCCCTCAGAAGCACCTAGGCTAGAATCTACACAGGCACCACGCTTAGTAACACACGGCCTTACACTAGCAACCTGCAAATGTCCTAAGCTAGGTGTACACAAGTCACCATATCCAACAGTACTAGAGTTATTAGGATACGTGACAGAATAAACAGAAGTTGGCGACATAGAACAAACGTTGTAACCATAGCGAGACAGAGTAGGCCAGTGCAGGAGAGTTGCGTTAGGTCCACAATGCTCACGGTAGAGTTCGTCGAGGCGACGATAGCAGCGGAACGCTGAGTGGTCAAGACGCCACCAGGTTGTGCCAGCACCAAGGCCAATCAGGATCCCGTACTCTTGTGGATCGACGTTGCAACTATCGCGGATATTCCCCGAGTTGGCTAGACCACTGCTGGGGCCGACGCTCCTCAAATCGTCAGGTCCCTACTCCCGGGAGTGCTGCAGCTGCTGCAGCTGGCCCTGCTGCTGCAAAACTCTAGTTGACGCCATGGCTGTGGTGGGGAGTGGTATGGTGCAGTGGGGAGCGGTCTAGTGTGGTGGGGAGCAAGCTTGTGCGGTGGGGAGCAGTCGGGCACAACAAAGCGACGGCATGGGCGGCTGCTGTTGGCGCTGACTGCTACTGCAGGCACAAGCTGTTGTTGCTGGCGCTAGCTGCTGCTGACGCTAGCTTCTCTTGCTGGCGTCGTGATGCTGTTGCTCGCGTTGGTGTGGGGCAGTGTGCTGCAGGAGTTGCATATCGTGCTGGCGTGTGGCGCGTGCTGCTGTTAGCGACGGCACGAGCGATTGCAGTAGCGCGCGGGTATGCGCTAAGGCGAGGGACGGGCGACGAGCGCGACGGGCAGATGCGTGACGAATTACAGTTACGGGCGCGGCCGCTAAGGCTACGCGCGACGGGCGCTAGGGTTACGGGCGACACGGGACGGGTGACGCGCTACCTAGGTCGCGACGAGAGCCCCCGCAGGGGGGCGCACTGCGGAACGATCGAAAGGCCCATGGAGGGCCCCACGACAAGACGATTAAAACGGCCAGCAGGAGGGGCGCACTACGGGACGTACGAAGTGTCCATGGGGGAGCGAACTACGGGATAAACGAAGGGCCGCGAGGGGCCGTGCTACGGGATGAATGACGGGCTGCGAGAGGTACGGGACGAACGAAGGGGCCGCTGGGGGAGGGGGGGGGGGTAACGTGCAACATGACAAACGACAGGCCCTCGAGGGCCTTGCGAAGGCACGAACAGGGGGGCGTCACGGGTGCGTACGAAAGAACGGGGCGCGTGGGGCTACGGGCCGCGTCGATGCGTCGGGCTACGAGGCGCTTCCGAGCTACGAGCGACGGGCGGGGTGCGAGGAGGTGGGCCCATAGGAACGAAACTAGCTCGATACCATGTCAAGATAGGACGGTGGAATGAATGACTAAGCAAGCAGTACAAGGAAACATATAGCAAACCCTAAAGGGGGTTGTACCCTTTACATCATAACGCATTGTAACACCTAGATTAAACTAACAAACTATAACAATGATAATTTGATAGAAACGGCAGCGCAAGACGGCCTCGGGTGGCACAAGAGGGAGAGGCGCCTAACCATTGCGTCGTAGAGAGCCTGGGCCAACGTCACCTGACGAAAGTGGGTCCTCTGGTCGGGCGAGAGGTGAGTGCGGACGGTAAGCTTGGCGGCAGCGTTGAGCGTCGTCCACCGTGTGCAGGCAATGCTTTCAATGTATTACTGCTTCTGCACCTCCTCCTCAACGTCAACAGAAGGCTGAGCTTGAGTCTTGGGGGCCTTAAGGAACCCCGATGTGTTCTCGAACGGAGAGACATCGTCCTCTAGACAAGACTCAAACTCGAGAGGGCGCCCCTCTACGTCAAACGCGAGCCCAGGAGTAGTTCCCACTGCGGACACTAGGTCAGGCGGCAGCACTAGGAACTAGTTGCAAGCCTAGGTACGGGCGGCAGCTCGGGGTGCAGGGTGCGAACGGGCTGCACGGCAGTAGGGTGCGGCTCAGCAGAAGGGCAGCTCAGCGGTAGGCAGAAGCACAGCGGTGAGCAGCATGGTTTGACGGCAGTGAGCCGGCAACCAGCCCTTAGCCGGCAACTAACGGGTGGCAGCCGGCGTGTAGTGAGCTGCAACGGGCGATAGTGGGCAGCAGGGGCCAGCAGCAGGCAGTAGCATGCGGCAGCTGGCTGGCAGTGGGCGGCAACAGCAGTGCGCGAGCGGCTAGCGGGTCGGCAATTGGCAGCAGCGGCCGTCAGCAGGCCGGCGGTGAGTGGCTATGGGCGGCAGCAGGCCAGCAGCGGGCTGCTAGCGAGTTTTAGTGGCCGACAGCGAGCACCAGCGGCAGTGCGCGGCTTCTAGTGCAGAGGGCGGCAGCAAGAACGTGGGGCGCGGCGGCGGGCCAGCTGGCGGCAGCGGCAGCGCGCGGTGCGGCGAGTAGCAGGCAGCAGTGGCAGTACGCAGCGCGGCTGCAGCATCACACATAGTAGGGGCAGTGGGGCAGCGCAAACAGCAGCGGCAGGCGTTCGCTCAAGAGGGCAGTAGCGCGCACTAAGGCAGCAGCGCGTAGGGCAGTAGGGGAGGCGGAACGAACCTACTCGATGACATCATGTTAGAATCTATGAACAGCGGAACGCATTGGACTAGCAAGGGTTGGGTACAAATAGCTAACTCTAACCATGTTGTAATCCCTACAGCATACCTCACAATAGACTAGCACAAACATATATATCATTTGACACATGAGTTTGCATACCGAGTATGAAGCCGAGTCAGGCGAGTCAAACCGACGAAGACAGTTGTCACATGAAGACCAATGCAGGCAAATGCATTTGAACGGAAAAAGGCGGGAACAGGTTTTAAACAGGTTACCACGCTGTACGGTTGGATTTTGATGCAACAAGGAAATGTAGCCCTTAGAGTACAGAGCTAGCTAGGTCATTTCATATTAATTCGTAACGTAAAACATGTATGTCTATGTTATGGTCATTTCAGTCATTTCACATTCACTCTTACTAGGAATCAATCATTTTCGCTGTAATATCACTCTGTGATCAACCCTGAGACGATTCGGGAAAACTCCCTTGCGGCATTGTAACATGGTATGAGAGCGACTCAGGGATTCTTTGCAACCCCAATTCCGAGAATTCATGAACTGAAAGTGGCGAGCGGCCCACGCTCACATGTCAAGATGGTCGGAGGATCTGGCGGCCAAACAAATCTGACGGCTGAAGCACATCCCAACCCTGCTGCGACATCAGAGGCGACGACTACGATCAGCACTGCCGATCTCTAGCAGCTACTTCAACGACCATCAATATGGAGCAAGTACTCCAAACATTGCGGAATGGTGACATGGGAACCTTCTCCTAACCTACTCAACCAGTCACAACTGACCTTGCAAACCTTCATCCTCAACACAAACAGCTCAACACCAACAACGCCCCGTCCAAGTGATGATGTTATCAACTTAGCGCAAGCAATGTTCCTGAACGTCTCCTAAATCAAGACAAGTACCGTGTTTGATGGAAACAATTTCATGCCTGAAGGTTTGAACTCTAGGTCAAACTTTAACTTCACTTGCAAGAGATGGATGATGCACAATCCTGGCCCCGACGGACGCTGCACCAACTGTCACATGCCCACCACCTCCTGCACCAATGTGGTCGGGAAATGGTTGGATGAGATCGAAGAGGTGGAATGCCTTGCGCCGCCAGATGAAGGGATGTCAAACATCCAGCTTCGTTAGTTTTCTGCGTGAGTTGCAGCAGCATAGCCAGGCTCGCGTGAGACGTGTGATCTCTAAGGCCAACGCTGCGGATATCTTCACAAGTCGTTGCCGCATTGTAACCACCAGAGTTTCTGCACCCAGTTGGGCATTGTGCCTGCACTTCCACACTTGCTTGTTTGAAGATGTTTATCTTGCTTGAGTTGCATCTCTTGCTGGTTAATTTGTCTTGTGGACTGGTCTTGTGACTATTGCTTGTTCTTGTTGACTGGTCATGAACTCTTGCTTGCTCTCATACTGTGGAGTGACTTTTTTATTCACCCTGGGACATGTGTTGCCGTCCACAGGACTGCCGTCACCTAGACAATTGGGGTGTGTCAGGCTGTCATTGTTAAAGCCTGTAATGTTTAGTCTATATGGTGCACAGCATTATTAGTACTAGGGTTAGGTTTGCTATATCTACCCTTGTACTTTTTTAATTTAGTCATCTATCCCTCCGTTCTTATTTTAACATATTAGTTTATGGTCTATGCCATACACCTCCTAAGTGGCACCACTCTTTTTGCTCTCGGTTTCGACCCATCTTCAACCGACCCGTCACTTTTCGTTCGTTCGGAGCCCACCCGTTTCTTCACTCTTGTTACGTCGATGACTTGGTCTTAGCTACTACACGCAAGGTTGCACTGAATTCAGTGAAGGCTGAAATGCAGAAGAGACACACTTGCACTAACATTCGTGAGCTGCGCTGCTATCGTGGCTTGCAAATCACAAAGTACAGAGTAGCATGCACCATCAATCAGAATCAGCCACACATGGTTCAGCAAGTCCTTCAGCAGTTCGTCTTTAAGGTCTCCTCCACACAGCCCACTTCTATTGCCCAGTTGACCATAAACTCAATGATCCTATTCCAGACGAGCTGGCTGAGCCTACTGGTCAGTACCCAGAGCTTGTGAGGTGCCTCATGTACTCAATGACGTGCACTCGGCCAGATCGTCTATCCTCTCAGCATCCTTGCTCACCTTGTTGCGACCGTGAAACACCGTCTTGTTCTCTGTAGCGAAGTAGCTGGCGAGCACAAAAGGCGTGAGGCTTGCATTTGGAGTGGGACCGGTGCGACTTACCGGGCACACTAACGCGTCGTGGGCTGACGACGATGAAACTTGCAGGTCTTTTTTAGAGCTACTGTTTTAGCCAGGGCTCAAGATCTGATCCATGGATATCTACTCGTTCGTCGTATGTGGCTTCGTCCACTGCTGAGGCCTAGATCTACGTCGGTGCCATGGCCTAGCTTCGACTTAGTTGAGCAGCCTATCTCTGTCCGACCTTGTTCGCTGTCAACCGGCCATGATCCTCCTGTGTCGGGAGCCCTGACTGGAGGGAGAGAGGGGCATAACGAGCTGTGATACTTTCTTCCGCGTAAGTTGCACCGACGCGGCCATGCGCGGTTGGATATTTTGGCATCAAAGGCCTACACTACCGATATCTTCACAAAAACACTTCAGCCACGCGACCATCATCGGCTCAGAACTCAGTTAGGCCTTGTTCCAGCAGGCCCTCACCTGTTTAGTTGCTGATTATTGTACTCGCTTGCTTTTTATTGTGATTGTAATCTTGGACTCTCCTTGTCAGGTTTGTCAGAGGTCCACTGGTGATCCCCGATTGATCCTAGGGAAGGGTTACAGGCTCGTTCTCCTGGGGGGTTATGGGCGCACTGACCCGCTACTTAACAAGCCCTTTTATCCCAGTGGTCTAGTGGCTGAGATTCTGACATGTTATTAGAGCGAATGTCTCGGGTTCAAGTCCCGGTGTATGCATTTCGGGCATCCCAGGGCGGGGGGGTGTCAGAGGTCCACTGGTGATCCCCTAGGGAATGGTTACAGGCTCGTTGTCCTGGGGGGTTATGGGCGCACTGACCCGCTACTTAACAAGCCCTTTTATCCCAGTGGTCTAGTGGCTGAGATTCTGACAAGGTTTCGAAGTTTTGTGGCTCGCATGTATTCCTTCTGCCAAATATCCCTTTGTGGAATGTACAATGTCACCATTCCAATGCAGGTCCTCACATGGTAACGATACTGTAAGGTGCAATGTTATTCGTGTTAGAATAGATAAATATATATAAAAAAAAAGAAGCAAAACCGCCAAAGTGAATCGTTGTCAGGTTAAATGGAGGTGGATTCATTATCTTGGTTTTTTAACAATAGTCGATACCGTTGTTGTGACTGACGTGCTTGTATGCCCCGCATCGTCTTCGTCAATGTCTCGTTTTATGTATGTCGCCTACTGATTCGCATGCGGAACTCGTCCGAGGCATGCGACTCATCATCGTTACACTTCCGTTGTCGTTCACCTGTAGCATCTACTTGTCCAGCTGCGTCGCCACTCCATTTATCAAAGTCAAAGGAATTCTTTTGAATTGAATGTATAAAACTTGCACTCGGAAGACCTCTTGTAGCGAGGATAGATTCGTGGTTGGGGCAAGGCGATACCAGGGAGAAGAGCCAGTGTGCACGACGCAGCGCCATCGCCGCGCAATAAGTGAGCCCACGAGTTGAAGCTGTACTAGCAATGAATGTCATGGTTAGACGTTACGTTACGATAGACGAGCGGCAGTTTCGGTGGCAGACATGGTTGGTGCGCGTGATCCTGCGGCAGCGACGTCGCGCAGTGACGATAGAGAGGAGCGAGAGTGTGGGAGGGATGGCGAGCGCGCAGTGGTCCAGCGGCGTAGCAAGGCGCTCGAATACGGTCGCTTCATGGATGGCTATCACGATGGCTGTCGCGCGAGTTCGTTCAGTCACGGTCGCAGCGACGTCGCGCGGTGCGCGTCGCTGCTGCTCGCCTGGCGTGCCGCGTGGCCCCACCGCCGTTCCGCCAGCCGCGCGTGCAGCCGCGTGGGCGCCACTGAAGCGGCAGCTGCGCGCTTGACGAGGCGGGCGAGATGCGCGTGTTCACGCGGCAGCGCCGTTGGCGGGCCCCACGAGTGGTGGAGGGATGCGCGGGACGGAGGTACGGAGTGATGCGAGGCGGCCGGCCCATCCCCGCGCGCAACACACCCATCTCCGATCACCGCCCCGCTCCTACCAACCTCCCCTGCCTGCTTCGCCACCGCGCGTCTCGTCGCGCGCGCTGCCCGTCTGCCCGCCATCACTCGCTCGCGCGGGCCGCCATCGTTCTGCGCAACTCCCCCCTCGCGCCAACACCGCCCGTCCAACGCGGGTCGCACAATATGTTAGTATCATCCTCATCCCCCCCATTTCTTTCCGCCCATCCCTTCCGCTCAGTTTTTTCCGCCCATCCCTTCCGCCGATTTCTTTCCGCCCATCCCTTCCGCCCATTTCGTTCCCCCCATTCCTTTCTCCCCCTTCCTTCCCCCTACTGTCCCCCCTCCTGCCCCCCTCTTTTCCCCCTCCTTTCCCAAGCCTCTCCCCCTCCTTTCCCCCTCCTCTCCCCCTCCTCTCCCCCTCATTTCCCCCTCATTTCCCCCTCCTTACCCCTTCCGCCCTCCTGCGTTTGTGCCGCATCTGCCTCTTTCCCCCACCTTTCCCCCCACCTTCTTCCCTGTTTCCCCTCCTTTCCCCGTCATCATCCTTTTGCCCTCCTTTCCCTTTCCTGCCAGCATCACTCTTCCCTCCTTTTTCCCCCTCCCTTAACCCCTTACCCCCCGCGTGCGCCCCCCCCCCCCCCATGCCGCGCTGCAGGCGGCACTCTGGCAGGCGTGCCACTGCCTGGGCGCCCCCCAGTGCGGCGGGGCGCCATGCAGGGGAGGCCACGGCATCACCGCTCATGCACGCACCCCTCCTTCCGCCCTCCCTGCCCCTCCTCCGCCCTCCTTTTCCCCTCTCTCTCCCCCAATTCCTCTCCTTTCTCCCTCCTGCCCAAAGCTTCCTGCCCCCCTCTTTCCCCCCCCTTTTTCCCTCCGTTCCGCCTGCTTCCCCTCTCCCGTCCCCCTCTTTTTTTCCTCCTTTCCCCCTCCGTCCCCATCCTTCCCCCTCCTTCCCTCTCCTGTCCTCCGATACCTCTCCATCACTCCTCCTTTACCCTCCCTTCACTCTCCTTCTTCACCCCCCTTTTCCCCTCCTCCCCCCCCTTTGTTCCGCCCCCTTTCCCCATGCTGCCCCCAGCCTGCCGCCCGCCTGCCCTGCTGTGTGCTCTCAAGGCGCCAGTGCTGCGGAGGAGGGCAGGGGAGGGCACCGCCTCCTATTCCTCTGCCCTTCTCCTCCTTTCCCCTCCTTTCTCCGCTCCCTTCTTCCTCCTTTCCCCGCCTTTCTTCGCTGCCTTCCCCCTGCTGCCGCGCTGCAGGCGACAGGGGTGCAGGCGGCGTGCAGGGAGGGCGGGAGCGGGGAGGCAGGCAGGCGTGGTGTCTACGGGGCCCACCACTCGCCCTGCCACCACACGTGCTGCTCCTCAGCCCCTCCTTCCTACCGCTTGCCCACTCCCCCCCCTCCAGCAGCGTTGCATGTGATCTTGCCTAGTTTCATGGCAGCACCTATTTGTGTCCTACTGTATTCCTATACATTAATCTTCCCACAGCAGCATGACCGGCAGGAGCCATTGTTGAGTTGTGGCATTGAGAGCACAGCAGCAGCACGGCAGAGCAGAGTGGTCCTCGAAGCACAGCAGCAGCAACAAGAGTCTTTTTTCAGAACAGCACCACACCACAGCTTTGCCTCACCCCCTCCAACCGTCAACTGCCCACCCACACTCCCACAAACACCCTGCTGTGAAGCAGGGCGCAAAAAAAGGTAGTGCCACCGTAGTGTTCCACCCCATCCACACCACACCCACCCCACCTCCACAACTCCCTCCCCCCTCGCTGCTCTCTGCGCGTTGCTGTGCCTCCCTGCGCGTACCTGCCTTCCATCCCATTCCCATACTGTGGAACCGTACTCTTAACCAATCACTTGTTTGTTTCCTTGATTTTTTTTTTTTTCGTTTTTTCCTTTCCCTTTTTTTTTCCTTTTATTTTCCATGCAAGCAGCAGTCAAGGCCGCCATGGGCGCCGTGGGAGGGCAGCCAGCGCGGCCTTGGACGTTCTGCGAGGCGGCTTGACTGCAGCTTCAGCGTGCACTGCCCTCACCTCCCTCTGTGGAACAACACATTTCGGCCGCGGAATCAGACTCGCTCCCTCCACGCGCCGCCTAGGCGCTCCATTGTTGCTTGGTTTGGGGATGCGCGACGGTGGTGCTACTGATCTCGTTTCCGCAGCCTTGGTGCGACCACCTGACGGGCTCGACACGCACGCGACCAACGCACGTGATTCCGACGCTGCTGACTCCGACGCTGCTGATTCCGACGCTGCTGATTCTGTCGCAGCAGATTGAGTCGCAGCAGATTGAGTCGAAGCACATTTAGTCGCAACAGATTCCGTCGCAGCAGATTCCGTCGCAGCAGATCCCGTCGCAGCAGATTCTGTCGCAGCGGATTCCGTCGCAGCAGATTCTGTCGCTGCGCATTCCGACCCTGAAGGTTCCGACGCTGCGGATTCCAACACAGCAGGTTCCGACGCTGTGTCGTGGCGAGCGCACGCGTGGTTGCATTCCGCGGCGGCGTGAGCGCGATGGTCATCGTTGGTGCTGTCGCAGCAGGTGGTCGCGTCAGAGGCGCTGCAGCGGGTCGTCACGGCGGAAGAACGGCAGGCGTCGCTCGTTCCGCTGCTCGACGACTCGCTCACCGGCTGTACGCGCTGTGATGCCCTTGAACTCTCCCTGTCGAGACTCTTCCAGAAGCTCAGCGCTGCCGAATAGGCGGGATTCTTCGAGCCGGACACTGAGGCCATTCTGAGGCTGACTGAAAACGGGAACGGAAGGCTGAGAGCTACCGATGTTGGTAACAAGTGGAGCTTGAGGCTGGTGTGATGAGAGAAATTGGAGTGCGAGCTGCTGATTTGTACTCCTAGTGGGCAGGCAGGTGTGAAGGTCATGAGTGGAGAGTCGAGGGGAGGCAGAGAGGGAAGCCTTGGGGTCGTCGGGGAGGGAGTCGAGCAGACAGGAGGGCACACGCTGCGCGCGCTGCTGCGGCAAGGTGTGCCGAAAAATGTGGGTTCGAATCTTACTTACCTCGGTTTATTTCGGTAAATCGACTTCGCGCGCGTTTCTGCTGGTTTCCGAACTTCTCGCCAGAGCAGGTTCGGCCTGACTAATCGGACCCAAACCACTCTCGAGACACCCCCATAACCTTCGCCATACTCCCGAGGCAGTTCCTGCCCTCGATTTTCGCCTAGCTGGTTCGATATGCCATTCCTCGAAAGTCAGTTTGTATACTTCCAAAACTTGATCAAAATCAGTTTTCTATAATACATGATTTTGTCAACGGCTGGAAAATCATGGAAGGACAGGACAGTCTAGAAGCCTTTGAAACAGCTGAAAACGAATGGCCTTATTGCTCCGATCAGAATTCGATCGTTCTCAGGATCACCTCAGGAAGGTTCGCACACTGCTGATTTGGTGGTGGTGGGCCCTTGACCTCAATAGCAGAGTGAATGTAAATGCTTGAGATAATAAAAACATGCAGTACAAGGAATATAAATAAGAGTACAAGGGAATTCGAAACGACCTAGCTAGCCATGTACTCTAAGGGGTACATTCCCTTATTGCATCGAAATCCAACCGTGCGACTCCGGGTGGTTACGAAACCGTTCGGGCAGAATCCTCGCCACTGCTGCTGCCTGATGCTGTCTGCCCGACGGTCCAGATGCTTCTCGTAACCGTGTGACCCTTTGCGTCACTTGCGCCCTTTCATCTTCAGTCTCGGTAGTGCATGCTGCGTTTGCTGCGGTGAGGAGTGCACAATAGTATTTCAGTAATTACTATTCGTAACACCCCCCTTCACTCCTGGCCGTAGCAGGTCTTGACCCGCTTGACTACCCCGCTGAGTTCGGAGCAGTGCTGGTACTGCTGACGCGGCAGTTTCTTTGTGAGGAAGTCTGCTGCCATGTCACCGTCGGGCAGTAGATCAGATCAACCTTGCCCTTGTCAACTTCGTCCTTGACGAAGAAGTACCGCAGCGCGATGTGTTTGGTGCGGTTGACGAATCCGGGTTTGTTCGCGATTCTGATCGCGCTTTGGTTGTCGCAGTGCAGGCGAAAGTTTGCTGAGGCAGAGTTTTTTGCCTCCTGCAGCAGCTCCTGAAGGTAGAGGCCTTCGCGAACGGCTGCTGTTGCTGCGATGAACTCGGCTTCCGCTGATGACAGGGCAATCAGCTCCTGCTTCTGCGAGTTCCAGGAGATGGGGCCACTGGGCTCGAGGCGAAAGAGGAAAACTGTCTTGGACCGTCGATTGTCGGGATCAGCGGCATGATTTGTGTCCACGTAGCCGACGAGACCGAAGGATGCGGTTGGGATGGTGGAGTAGTAGAGCCCAACATTGGGCGTGGAGATGAAAAATTGAAGGGCTCGCTGAAGATTTGAGAGGTTCTCCGCCGTTGGTTTGCGTGAGTACTGAGCCAACTGGCTCGCGATGTAGGAAAGGTCGGGCCTGCAGGTAACAGATGCAAAGAGTAGGCACCCCAACTGCTGCTGGTAGGTGTGAAGTCCAGCAGGGGACATGGCTTTGTTGTCAGGTTTGTGGTTGGGTCCTGGAGTGCGGTAAGGGGTGGAGAGTGGTGCAGGTGAAATGTTGAAACGCTTGCTTAGCTCCTCTGCATCTGAGAGATGAATGGCTTCCGGCGAGTAGGTGATGTTGAGGCCGAGAAACTGCTTCACGTCATGATTGCAGGTGATGTCGACGCGCTCTGCAAGACTCTTCTCAAATTGCTCAAGCAATTCGTTGCTCGACCCTGTGTAGAGAAGGTCGTCGACGTAGACCGTGAGTAGGATGTATTCGCCGCGGGAATCGCGGCGATACATCCCATGGTCGTGAGGCAGCTGCTTGAACCCGATTTCAAGCAGTATGTTGTGCAGGTACTGCTGCCAGAGTCTCGGCGCCTGTTTAATCCCATACAGGGACTTGCGTAGCTGACAGACACGTGGGTCCCCGTCATCGTATGTGTGCGGCTGCTCTACGTAGATCACTGCATCTACTAACGCGTATAGGAACGCATTTTTCACATCAATCTGTCGTAGCGGCAGGTGTCGTGCGGCTGCGATGGCGAGGAGAATTCTGACGGACGTGTGACGGCTAACCGGTGCGAACGTCTGGTCGAAGTCGATTCCATGCCTTTGATCGTAGCCTCGCACCACCCAGCGTGCCTTGAATCGCTCGATCGTCCCGTCAGCTCCTGTCTTCACGCGGAAGACCCATTTGCCGGAGAGAATTCTTCTCCCCTTCACTGCTGCACGGTCGACGAGCACCCAGGTGTCGCGTGACTCGAGTGCCCGGATCTCTGCGTCCATCGCCTCCCGCGATTCTTTGCTATGAGGTCCCGTGAGTGCTTGCCGTGGATTCTTGGGCTCGATGATGCGTGGCGCCGTTGATGTGGCTGCGTGGAGCCCGAGTAGTTGCATTCCAGTGACGGTGCTGTCGCGACGGTGCTGTGGGACGACCTCCTGCACATCGTCGTCGTCGCTTTCCGGCTCTGGTGGGGCTGATGGTGTTGCGCCTCCGCCGCTTCCGCTTCCTTCTGTTGCGCCTTCTCCTGCTGCGCCCGCTCCTCCTTCTGCTAAATCATCGTCGTCGTCGTTGTCGTCGCGACGATCGCCCCTCGTGAACTCGCCTCTGGGATCCTGCTCCAGAATTGCTGCTGCGGCTTTGTCCTCAGGTGAGGCGTAGCTTTGGCCCTCGTTGGCGTAGACGCGGTTTGCGTTCGTCTGCTCGTCGTCACGGAATTGCCGCAGGAAGAGCCGCTCGTAGAAGATGACGTCACACGCATTTTTGATTGTCTGACTCAGGAGATCCACGCTTTGTGTTCGTGGCTGATGCCGAGGTGGATTCCCCAGCGCGCGCGGCTCTTAAATTTCCCGATGGTTGATGTTGGCGGTTGGTATTGAACCATACACCCCCATACGCGGAGCATGGAAGTCTCCCCCTTTCTTCCCGTCCACTTCACATGTGGCGAGGAATTCCCGGTGATCGCGGTGGTTGACAGCAGGTTGTGCACCTGCACGGCGTGGTGCATCGCGTAGGTCAAGTAGATCGGTGGGAGCTTTGACTGCCTCATTAGCGCCCGCACCTTCTTCATGAGGGTGCGATTCGTGCGCTCTGCTACGCCCTGCTGCTGGTGCGCGTAGGGGAGGGAGATGTGGTTCTCGATCCCTTTTTGCGCAAGGTAGTCTTGCAGCTCCTTGCTCCTGAATTCTGCCGCGCCGTCGGACTGCTAGATCTTCAATTTCTCCCCAGATTGCCGTTGCGCGTGCGCCAGCCACAGGCGGAATGCTTCGTAGGCTCTGCTGCGCGATTCCACGTTTACGACCCACACGTGGCGCGTTCCGGCGTCGACGAAGGTGAGTGTGTAGAGCTCGTCGTTGATGCCGCAGTGTCCTACGTTGAGAAAGTCACTGTAAACTTTCTCCAGCTTGGCGTAGCGATTGGTTCCTGGCTCGAGCAGGGGGAAGGGCTGGTGACTCAGCGCAGCTTCGGGGGGTCTATGCTGAGGATGACTCCGCAATCCAGGAGTTGCGCCGCCCGAGAGCAGGTTGAAGCGCAGGTTCTGCACAATCAACACGTCATTCAAGGTGATGTGCGTTCTGCTCCCATGTGCTTTGAGCACAACAATGCCTTGCGCGCTTGCGCGCAGCCGCGTATTGTTCGCCACAATGACGTAGGTGACGACGGGAGTGGGGATGGCGTTGGATATGTAACGCTCAGAGCCCACCATGTGCTGCCCACAGCGGCTGTCCAGGTACCATGTGTTGTAGCGCCTGTTGTCGTTTCGCGCGAGCAGCGCCAGTCGCGGAGTGACGATGTGTGGAGTGTCGACCTTCAAGAACTGTTCGCGCGCGATCCAATCGATCGGTGCCGGCCGCATGTCAGGTACGTGCGGGGGGCTTTCAAGCAGCAGGACTGGGAGATTCCAGTCCTGGTTGTCGTCGTCGCTGTAGTCGTGACGCGTGCTGAACGGATTGTTGTTCGACAACGCTCCAATTGGGTCAGGCGCCGGCTCAGGTGACGGTGAGCACGCGCGCGGGCGACGAGATCCGCTCGTCATAGTCATGTTCCCATTGCGGACTGGGGCGGCCTGAGATGGCTGCTGCTGCTGCTGAACTGTTGGGTTCAGGCTGCGCGATGAGGGTTGATACCCCAGGGCGGGACGCGTGTCGTTCCTCGCGTCTTGTCGGCCGGACCAGTTGCTCGGATTGGTCTGGCGAGGGCGGGATCGAAGCTTGCATCGATCCGCCAAGTGCCCGAAATTCCTGCAGATTTTGCAGTAAAGGCGCCGCGGCCGTCGCTCTTCTGTGTTGTCGGCGAAGAAGGCGAGGCGCTCCTTGTCTCGTCGCGGCGCTGGTCGCTGCTGGTCCATATCCCTTTGTTCGACAAGAAGGGCGGCGCAAAGGGCGGCCTCCGAGATGACCCCCTGTTGTCGGAGAAGCGCCTTGCAGGGCCGCCACTCTGGGCCGAGCCCTTGAAGCACAATGTTGACGAAGATCTCCTCGGAGATCGTGCTTCCCAACTTCGTGATTTGATCGCGTAAGCTCCGACAACGATTCAGGTAGCTATTGGCCTTCTATCCTGGTGCCATCTTCGTCTCCAGTAGCTGTTGGAGTAGGCGGCTCGACGACACTGAGTCCTTCGGTTGGGCACCAGGCGTTGAGGGCTGGAGCAGGAGAGGTCTTGTATGAGCGAATGCTCAATTGCTCCGTCGGCGACATATTCCGCAGAAGAACCCCGTACGCCATCAGGGACTCGTTGTAGTACTTGGTTTTTGCGTCGTCAGTATCCTCCGTAGGTCCCGAGTAGCTCCCGTCGAAGTAATGATAAATCTGCGCGTTTTGCAGCAGCAGCTCCAGCTCGAAGCTCCAGGTGTAAAAGTCTCTGCCGTCAAAGCACACACTTGTCTATATTTTTTATATGCTCAAAAACCTTGGGTGTTGAGCCATTTGTGTCAAGAGAGAAGCCTTGCGGGGCGGAGTTCTGGCCGTTTGAGGCCGGTTGAGAGGGTTGGGATGAAGTTCCCGCGTCGCCATTCCGCAATGTTTGGAGCCCTTGCTCCAGGCTCGTGAGTCGCTGAAGCAGTTGTGCGATGACGGCGGAAGGGATTGTCGTCGTTACCTCGCCTGTCGCAGCCGGATTGGGCTGCGCTTCAGCCGTCAGATTTGTCTGACCTCCAGATCCTCCGGCCATTCTTACACGCGATCGTGTGCCGGACGCCACTTTCCGAATGTCGTAGATTTCGGAGGTGGCAGTGCGAAGGATTCCCGAGTCGCTCTCATACCATGCTGCGATCAGAAGTCGATCGTTCTCAGGATCACCTCAGGAAGGTTCGCACACTACTGATTTGGTGGTGGTGGGCCCTTGACCTCAATAGCAGAGTGAATGTAAATGCTTGAGATAATAAAAACATGCAGTACAAGGAATATAAATAAGAGTACAAGGGAATTCGAAACGACCTAGCTAGCCATGTACTCTAAGGGGTACATTCCCTTATTGCATCGAAATCCAACCGTGCGACTCCGGGTGGTTACGAAACCGTTCGGGCAAAATCCTCGCCACTGCTGTTGCCTGATGCTGTCTGCCCGACGGTCCAGATGCTTCTCGTAACCGTGTGACCCTTCGCGTCACTTGCGCCCTTTCATCTTCAGTCTCGGTAGTGCATGCTGCGTTTGCTGCGGTGAGGAGTGCACAATAGTATTTCAGTAATTACTATTCGTAACACTTATTGATACATTATCCATGACAGATTGTCATGGTGGTATTACTGTTACGAATGCAATTGAGTGAGCGAGCGTATAGCGAAACTATAGTGGTAACGGTAATGTGTGAAAATGGGGTGCGCGACGGGCCTGGCGCCGAGGTTGGGAATTGCCGAGGCGGAGGTCCGGAGCGCGGGTTACTAACCGAACCGTGAGGTTGGGTCGCGTCGTGAACAGTGGCGGGAACAGTGTCGATGCGAGTGTCGCGAATGGTAACGGATTGCTGTTGGGTGCTGATTTTGGCGGGAACAGTGGTGTACGCGCTGAGTAGGGACGCGAAGTAAGGAAAAGGGATTTTCCTTACACTACCCCCCCCCCCCCTAAGGAGGACCTTTTTACGAGAGCGCGTGTACATCCCGGAAGTTTCGGCTGCGTAGATACTCGGTGAGGGCAAGGTGATTCTCAATTTTATCCAGGGGGCCCCAGTTGTCCTCTGTGGGCGTGCGGTCTTTCGAGCGGATCAGAAATTCGATCCTGCGAGCTCCTCGTGGGTCACGGAGTCGGTGGCTCAGAATTTTCTCGGGCGTGATGATTGGCTCGGTCGGCGGTCGTGTCATGCTGGATGGGCGGTTGCGAGGCAGTTGGCTGGTGGATGGGACGTAAGGGCGAAGCAGGCTGACGTGGAATGAGGGGCTGACGTACCAGTCAGCAGGGAGGAGGAGGTGGGCAGTGACGGGCGTAATCATGTGGCTTATGCGAAATGGCCCGTAATATCGGGGGCGGAGTTTTGGGGTGATGGGCAGGCGGAGGTTGTGAGTGTCGAGTAAAACTAGGTCGTCAGGCTGGTAAGTGACAGGTCGGCGGTGGCGATCGGCGTTGCGTTTAGCGATGACGTTGGCCTTTTTAATTGCGTCGGCTGCTCTGGTCCGTGCTGCTTGCAAAATTTCGGCGAACTGCTGTGCGCGTGGCACCGGGTTGTCGGGATTCGGGGTCATGGGTACTATCGGGTCTTGTCCGTAGTTCAGGTAAAACGGTGACTGTTGGGTCGTGGCGGATGGCGAGTCGTTGTATGCGAACTCAATGAGTGGCAGCTGTTGTTCCCAGGTGGTTGGGTCGTCGCAAGTGGCTCGGATGAGTTGCTCCATGGTCTGATTTGTCCGTTCTGTCTGTCCGTCGGTTTCGGGGTGGTATGAAGAACTGAACTGTAGTCGCGTGCCGAACAGCTGCCACAGGTTCCGCAAGAAGTTGCTGGTGAATCTCGTGTCGTGGTCGCTGATGATCGCTGATGGTATCTCGTGCAGTCGAACGACGGTGGAGATGAAGAGTCCAGCTGTTTCTTCGGCTGTGATCGATTTTTTGCAGGCTGCGAAAAGTGCCATTTTCGTCAGTCGATCGACGACGACCAGGATCGCGTCGTTCCCACTCGCCCCGGCCGGTAACCCCGTGACGAAGTCCATCGTCACCTGCTGCCAAGCATGCTCTGGGGGTGGTATCGGCTGCAACTGTCCTGCCGGCCGCTTTCGTGATGATTTCATGAGCTGGCAAGTGGGACACGATGCCACGTGTCGCTGTACGTCGGTCAACATTTCGGGCCAGTAATAATACCGCTGCAGCTGCTGCCGTGTTTTCTCTACCCCGAAGTGCCCCGATGTAACTCCGTCGTGTGCCTCCTGTAACAGGAATTCCCGTAGAAGTGTATACTCGGGCACCCAGATGCGGTCGGTCCCGGTTTTTACGTAATATACTCCCCTTGCTGTTGCGAACTGCTGCGAATTTCCTCCTGTAAAGAATGGATCCGTTTGGTACCCGTGGGTAAATAGGACTGTCAGTAGTGGACTGGTCTGGGCGAGTAGTATTGCATGGATCTGGGCAGTGGGGCGGGTCAGTGCGTCGGCGATGTTCGAGGCTCCCTTTTTGTAGGTGACCGTGTAGTGAAAATTGGACTCAAGAAAATCGAGCCAGCGAATCTGTCGTGGGTTGAGGTGGGGCTGTGCGGTGAGGTACTGTAGTGATTTATGGTCTGTCCGTACTGTCACGTCTGCACCGATCAAGTAACAGCGCCGCACTTTGAATGCATGCACGATCACGAGCATTTCGCGGTCGTGTATCGGGTAGTTTTTCTCGGGCGGATGCAGTTTTCGTAATTCGTATGCGATGGGCTGTAGGCCGTTGCCGAAGTCCTGTAGCAGTACGGCTCCAATGGCGATGTCGCTGGCGTCTGTAACGACTTCGAATGGGCGGTGTGGGTCGGCGATGCGCAGTACGGGCGGTGAACAGAGAACATTTTTCAGGGCAGAGAAGGCAGCATACTCTTTCTCCCCCCACGTAAAAACGACCCCCTTCCGTAACAAGTCCGTCAACGGCGCTGTTAACCGTGCCATGTCGGGGACGAACCGACGCACGTAATTGACGAACCCCAAAAAACTCTGTAGTTCCGTGATATTCGTCGGGGGGTGCCAGGCTTTCACTGTGTCCAACTTCTTCGGGTCAATTTCGACTCCAGCCTCCGAAATAACGTGCCCAGCCTGTCCTGAAAAAACTCGCACTTGGAACCCTTGGTCAGTAGGCGATGCTCGTCTAAAATTCTAAATACTGCTTCCAAATCTGCTAAGTGTTGCTGCTTGTCGCGACTGTAGACGAGGATGTCGTCGAGGTAAACTATCACGCATTTATCTAAAAGTGGCCTAAACGCCTCGTTCATGGTCATATGAAATGTCGCTGGTGCGTTGGTCAGCCTGAAGGGCATCACGGTGTACTCGAACGACCCGTACCTAGTCCAAAAAGCCGTTTTAGCGCAGTCCGATGGTTCGACTCTAATCTGATGGTAACCCCCCGGTAAAACGATTTTCGAAAAAACCCGGGCTGTTCGCAGTTGGTCTATTAGTTCGTCGGCGTAGGGGATGGGGTACCATGACTTGACTGTTACCCTGTTGAGCGCTCGGTAATCGATGCACATGCAAAATCCTCCGCCTTTTTTTGGCGTGAACAGTATCGGTGCGGCGAACGGTGACGAACTCGGTCGTATGCATTTCTTCTCTAACAAGCAATCTAACTGCTTCCTCAGTTTGTCGAGGTCGGGTTGTGTCAGTCTGAACTGGCGCTGTATAGTTGGCTGTGCCCCCGGTTCTAACTCTATTCGGTGGTCGTGTGCTCGCTGAGGTGGCAGTCCTTCCGGTAAGTCGTCGGGAAAAATCCCCGGATATCGTTTCAACAGTTCCTGTAGTTCGGGCGGTACCGCTGCCAACAGTTTCTTGAAATCGCTCAGCTGTTCCGCTCCTTCTACCACTACAATGTCTACTGCGTACACGTCAGCTCCAGCGGCGTCAGCCCGTTTCATGGTGACGGCGTTGACGTGTACCGTTGAAGACTCGGGCGACTGCCAGCGAGGTAGTTCGACCCAGTTACCACTACTTCGCACAGTGTAGCTACCCGTCGTCCAGTCAATTCGCGGGTTATACCGTTGCAGCCAATCACGTCCCAGTAAAATGTCATGCCCATCCAGTGTCGTCGCGAGCATTTCCTGTGTAAACCCGAAATTTCCCCCGCAGCGGACTTTGACTCTTTCCACCTTTTCCCGTATGGCCAGTGGAGGGCCGTCAACCAAGCGGACATCTATCTCAGGTAAGCAACGGCTAAGTGTCAGTTGCAGTTTCCGTGCAGTTGCGGTATTAACTAAACTGTGACTTGCTCCTCCGTCGATAAAAATCTTCACTGCTGCTCCCTGTATTTTCCTGTGGATCAGTACTGGGCAATCCGTCGCTGTACCCTCCTTATTCGTCCGAGCCCGATCGATGGCGTGAATCGGTACTGTGACTCGGTGAGGGTCGGTGCGGTTGGGCGAGCAGACAGTCTCGTCAGTAGTTGGCCCAACTTCTACTGACTGCTGGCGTTTCCCTGCCTCCAAGACTCCCTCCCCTGCTCTGCTCCGTGGCGCCTCAGCTCCTCTGGGTATTCACTCTTGCGATGGCCCAGCCTGTTGCAAGCAAAGCAGCGCCCCTTAAACGGCGCGGCAACTGCATTCGTAGCAACGGCATGTACGGTGGCGTGCTCGATCGGTCCCCGAGGGCGATGTCCGTAATAGGACCCCGGTCTCGGACGGCGCAAAATGTCGATTTTCTCGGCGAGCGCGAGAATCTCGTTGAAGTTCGAGAGTCCGCGTAGCATGATCTCGTGCGAGATGTCTGACTTCAGCCCTCCGACGTAACGGTCCATCCGCTCCGCCTCGTGCATGTAGCCGACTTGCTCGCATAATGCGAGAAAACCACTCGTGTAGTCTTGAACCGACCCGAGCTGCCGCCAAGTACGCAGTCTCTGACGCGCCGAAATAGAAGCCGCGATCGGCTCGAAGCGCGCTCGAAGCCCTGCGCACCACGCATCCCACGTGCTGTACTGGGCGGTTTCGCAGAATGAACTCCAGGTGATGGCTGGACCCGTGGGCCCTTCCTCTTGCGACGGTGGCTCGTAGGCGCATGGCGACGTCACGATGACTCGCCACCAGTCCATGGCGGGGCCCCTGAGCAGCGAGACGGCATATCGAATCTTCGCTGTGTCCGACTCGACGTAATTCGCGTCGAAGAAGACGTTCATCGTGAAGACCCACGATTGAACCGTCGGACCTCCACGCTGGCTCGGGTCGAAGCAGGGCGGGCGTTGCGGCTTGAGTGGCATTGGTGCCATAATGGCCTGTTCGCCACTTGTCGCTGCGAACTCCACGTGCCGACGGGCTTCACGAGGCTCCCGCGGACTTGGTGCGACCCTGTTTCTCCCCATGCCAGGCATCGGTTGGGCGGCGCCATCACTGGCTGCACCTGAGCGCTGTCCCACGCTGTCGTGTTGTGTTGGTGTGCCGGACGAGATGACGATCGGCTCGTTCGATTGTGCAGATGCATTTGTCGGTGCGTGTGGTGGCGCTGGAGTATTCACCGTGGATTGCTGACGCGCGGAGTCACGTTCCGCTGTGAGCGTCGCAATTTCGAGCGCCGATTCTTCAACTTGGCGTACCAGAGGATCGAGTTGCTCCTGCGTCAATATTGCGAGCGTGTATTCAGCCATGGCGGGGGTGTCAGGCAAGCTCAGTGACAGCCTCTGTCGTGGCCGTACGTGCTTACGAGAGAGCACTACGAACGGCGGTGCTGTGTCGCTGAGAGACTTCTACCCCCCCCACAAAATATGAGATTGTGAGGAACCGAAGGTGTGGGTGCGGTCCGACAAGGGATCGTAGACTCTGAATACCAAGTGTTACGAGTGCAATTTAGTGAGCGAGCGAGAATTGCACTATCGAAGCAAAAGTACAATGAGCGAAGGTATGAGCGAAGAATATATAGCGAAACTATAGTGGTAACGGTAATGTGTGAAAATGGGGTGCGCGACGGGCCTGGCGCCGAGGTTGGGAATTGCCGAGGTGGAGGTTTGGAGTGTGGTGGTTACCAACCAAACCGTGAGGTTGGGTCGCGTCGTGAACAGTGGCGGTAACAGTGTCGATGCGAGTGTCACGAATGGTAACGGATTACTGTTGGGTGCTGCTGTTGGCGGGAACAGTGGTGTACGCGCTGAGTAGGGACGCGAAGTAAGGAAAAGGGATTTTCCTTACAATTACTCATGACAGAGTTTAGGGTCCGAACTGACATTAGATTAGAGTCTAGTCCTTAGATAAGAATAGTGTAGCAGGAGTCTCAGTCTATTCCGGTACTGGTAGAATAATAAACAAGAATTGGTGAAAATCAAAATACAGTACAAGTCCTATATACTCTTGTTAGAGTCAGCAACAAGACTAGCTGCGTAGTCGAGACGACATGCGGCAACAAAGTCAACAAGCTCAGCAACTAGAGCAGATGCAGCATCAGTCTCAAACGAAGGGTCAGCAACAATAGTGGTTAGAAAACGTGTGACAGTAGGGCTGGCAGCACGAACTAAGTCAGACTCAGGGTCCGGACCGTCAGCAAGAGAGGACGTAGGAGGCGACGGCAGATGGACACGCTGTGGAATAGAGGAAGGATGAAGTGCCATAGTGTGCGTGCCGGGGACCGGAGGAGGACGCGGACGAGGAACACGGCGTCCAGTGCGAATAGCGCGAACAGGCGAGGCAGGACGAGACTTAGGCTCACGACGCTCTGTAAGAGAGTCGGTCTGCTCAATGTAAGGAGGAGTAGGCAGTGGGAAGTCTGGCGGTAACTGCGGCTGTGACTGGTCAGGTGGTGGACACAGTAAGGGAGGAGTAAGGCCAGTAGAAGACGGGAGACTAAGAAGTACCGAGTCAGGTGGCAGCAAAGACGACGGCGGACGAGCGAAAAACACTCGCCGCTGCAGAGTGCCTCCTGCACAAGAACCGCCAGCTTCAGCACCCTCAGCACCAGCACCTCCAGCTCCAGGGTCTTTAGCTCGAGTGCCTCCAACTCTTATGCCTCCAGCTCCAGTACCTCCAGCGCCAGCACCTCCAGCTCCAGTGCCTCCAGCACCAGCGCCTCCGGCTCTAGGGCCTCCAACTCCAGTGCCTCCAGCTCCAGCGCCTCCAGCGCCAGCACCTCCAGCGGTAGTGCCTCCAGCTCCAGTGCCTCCAGCTCCAGCGCCTCCAGCTCCAGAGCCTCCAGCTCCAGCGCCTCCGGCTCCTACTCCTCCAGCTCCAGGGTCTCCAGCTCTAGTGCCTGCAGCACCACCAACACCTCTAGCTCCAGCAGCACCACCAGCCCTGGCAGCTCCACCTCCAGTACGAGCACCTCCAGGACCAGCAACTCTAGCACCCTCAGGACCTCAAGCGCCAGCACCTCCAGCGCCTCCAGCTCCTGCACCTCTAGCAGCAGCACCTCCAGCAGCAGGGTCTCCAGCTCCAGCAATGCGACTCCGAAGGCGGGTGCGCAAAGCAAACCACTCGCGCAGCTGCACTAGCGAGAGAGGCTTTCGACGGTGAGACCGCCGTGACGAGGCACCCAGAGGACCCCTAGCAGACGCTGTACTCATATGCTCAGCACCCCCAGACTCAGTACCCCCCGGCTCAGCACCCCCAGGCTCCGCACCCTCAGGCTCAGCACCCCCAGGCTCCGCACCCTCAGGCTCAGCACCCCCATGCTCCGCACCCTCAAACTCAGCACCCCTAGGCTCCCTGCCACCGACGCCCCCACTCCCGCCACCACTCCCACCGCCACCTCCGCCACCTCCACCGCCTCCACTGCCTCCACCATCACTACCCCCGCTGCCACCTCCACCACTCTTGCCTCCCTTGCCCTTGCCGCTGCGGTGCTTCCCACTAGGAGCAAAAGCAGCCCCGACGTCCGACCAAGGATGTTAGCAGCAGCAGCAGGAGCGTAGGAGGGGGCAAAGGGGGAGGGGGAACACCCCTCAAAGAGGGGTGTGCGAGGAGGACTATGCTAACCTCAGCTGCAAGGAGGTGCTTCTTGAGTAGGTCGACAGTGAGGTCCGTGGGGTCCATGGCGAGAAAGAGGTCCTTGACTGCGCGAAGAGTCATGGAGGCGGGTGACTATGAAGTAGAGAGTGATGTACATCGGGGCGGGTTCTTGTCTAGGAACTCGGCTTTGAGGGCAGCGCGGTAGCGAGTGTCGCTAGTGCGAAGGTGGGTGATGAGGTCCTCGACTGTGGCAAAGACTGACAGCTCGAGAAAAAGGTAGGGCAATATAAGGCGGCCGAGAGCAGCAGTGTCAGGGGAGGAGTAACGAGCGACTACAGCGTCGTACAGAGCTTTAGCAGTCTTGTGCTGGCCAAAGTGAGCGCGTTCGGCTAACGGTAGGTGGTTGCGAATGGCCAAGCGAGTAGCAGCGTCACGGGTAAGCCACTGTGAGCGAGTCGCACTGTCGGCTGTGTCGGGAGAGGCGAGAGAGGCTCTAGACGTGTGGTTAAACAACAAAACACTGTCTCTAGAAACGCTCAGTAGGTACAGCTGTAAGTCATCGAGCCACGTATCGAACTAGATCGGACGGCCCTCAGGATCGAACGTGAGAACGCTGAGAGTAGCCATCGCGGGCAGAGCAGGGTGGCGCGTGACGAGCAGGGCGGCGCGCGTGCACTAGGAAAACGCACAGGGCAGGGCAGGGCGGCGCATGGCCAAGGAAGGGCGCCGCGTAGGGCAGGGAATGGCGGCGCGCGGCTACCAGGGCGGCGCGCAGGCAGGCTGCAGAACGGCGTGCGGGCAGGGCAGGGCGGCGCGCGTGTAGGAAAGGGGCTGCGCGCGGCCAGCAGGGATGCGCGCGGGCTGCAAAGGGCGGCGCGCGGGCTGCAAAGGGCGGCGCACGGGCTGCAAAGGGCGGCGCGCGGCAGGAAAGGGCGGCGCGCGGGCTGTAAAGGGCGGCGCGTGGCAGGAAAAGGCGGCGCGCGGGCAGGGCTAGGCAGCGCGTGGCCAGCAGGGCGGCGCGACGGGTAGGGCAGGGCGGCGCGCAGCTAGCAGGGCGACGCGGCGGGAAGGGTAGGGTAGTGCGTGGCCAACAGGGCGGCGCGACGGGTAGGGCAGGGCAGCGCAACTGGTGGGACAACGCGACGGGCAGGGTAGGGTGCTACGGGCAGGGAAACCCGCTACAGGCAGCGAGCTATACGGTGGGCCCTAAAAAAAACCAGCCATGGAACAGGACCTGCTCTGAAACCATGTCAGAAGAGTGAACGGGAAGAGTAGGAAGTTGGTACAAGTACTAAGGGCGCGTGTCTTTTGAAATTTAGGCCAAAGTTCATGTTTTTTAGTCAAATTTTTGCAGATGAACACAGGTCGACCTGTAGTCGACTATCTCGTCATTTAATTGTCGAGTCGCGTGTTCACCTTGACGTGGAGCACATGGCACAAGAAATGCTCGACTGTCAAAGGTCGAATCTGTACAGTAAAATCCGAGTCGCGCCCACTTTCGTAGGTTACCCTGTCTATACAGTGAAGGTCGCTAACACTTTCAACTCTGGTAAACTGGCGCGACGTGGTTCGTAACCATCGCGAAGCTCGCGACTTCTTCGTGCGCGGGCAGAAGAACACACAATTGGAGAAACGTGCTTGGGGATAGTCGAATGCGAGGTCGACCCTAGTTTAGTGTCCTCCTGTTTCAGCAACTTTGAACTTGGACACACGATCGTCGTCAACAGCCCTGAACGAAATTGACGAAGCTGGTAACCAACGAATGTTCGACCTTTTTTTTGAACTTCTACACCAAAAGACACGCGCCCTAATCCTAATTGGGTTGTACCCTTTATGGGCTACCCCTCTACAGCCTCCACAACATAATTAATATAACAGTTTGACATTTCAGTAGTATCCACAAAGTGAAAAGTGTCAAGAACGGAATGATGGCTTGACTAAGGTTGGTTTGGGTACATAGACCTAACCCTAACTTTTGTACCCCATATGACACACATCACTAAGACTATAACATCTAACACAACCCCATAGCCTAAGTGAGGGGTGTCAAGCATACCAACAACATACGGTCACAAGACCAGTCACAAAGCAACAAAGCTCAGGGTGGATCACAATGTCACCACACACTCTGAGCACAAGCAAAAGAGCCACAAGGCCAGTTCAAGAGGTCACAGAGGTATATATAAAGCGTACAAACAAAGAAAAACAGAGAACTCTGTTGATTGTGTAGGTGGTTGTGGTATTTTGCTCTAGCTGGTTGTGGGCTAAGGGTTTGGGCAAAATGTGGTGGCTAGACTTGTTGCGGGCTGGAATTGATCTCGCACCCAACAAGCACCAACAAACATTTGCTATTCACTACAACACCTTTGGTGTTGCTAGCTTAGCACTTTGGGTTGTTGGGAATTGTTGTTGGGCGAGGGTTGGGTTGGTAGGATTTGAACAACTCGTCACATTTCAGATCTGAACTCTTGCTGAAGCTACTTTCTTGAACTAATCCATGGCTGCCTAGTAATTCCGCCAGGATACCCCATCGCACATAAATCGCGATAGCGATCGGCCTAGATCTTGGATGAAGGCGTGCGTTATTTTTCTGGAAAGTAGAGATTAAGGCCTTTCCAACGCGTACCTGCTCATAGTTTAAGATTACGTGAGCTGCACGCAAAGTTCCGTCGAAGTCGGCAAACTTAATCTCTTGTACGCTCTCCAGATTCGCTCGCTTTCCATCAGTGGTATCAGAGCTGGTTAGGCCTGCGACATTCCCTCCTATTATCACATTTCGAATTGGATTAAGAACCTTCAGATCTAGGGTTGGTTATGGCCCAGAAATTAGATGGCCCTCCTAGGTTCACCGGCTCGGATTTTTCGCTATGGCGGTTCCAGTTTACGCTCTGGCTAGATATTAAAGACCTAGAGGGCGTTTTGGAGGGATCGGAGCGAAGACCTGAAGCTGATGAAGGAAAGGCATCTACTGGAGTCTCTAGCCAAGTGGGAGAAGGGGCTGGGGGAGCCTCTAGCTCATCCATAACTGAGGGAAGTGGAGGTGGATCAGCAGCACCGCGAACCGGAAGGCAACGGCTTAGTGCGGAGGAGCTTATCAAGGCACAGGAAGCATGGGACCGCAAGGACAAGCAAGCGTTCCAGTACCTGTGTTGGGCCTTGGAAGGCCAACTAGAGCTCCTAAAGATGCTGATTGACCTGAAGGGGAAGCAAGGAGCAGCTGCCCAAGCATGGAAGAGAGTTCAAGATCGCCATTTGCAAAAGGGTCTGCTAAGCATACTCACATGGAGGAAGCGGTTTTACACCATGGAACGCAACTATGGTGATGGGGAGACCATGGTGCAGTATCTCCAGAGGGTGGATGAGTATGTGAGAGCCTTAGAGGAGTTGAACTACACTGTAGATGAGAAGGAGATCATCTACACAGCACTCCAGGGGCTGGACCAAGAGGCGAACGAGGCCCTACTCCAGTACCTTCACCTTGAGCAACAGAAATGGACCAAGACCTGGATATGGGAGGTGTTGGTCTCTGATGAGGCTCGCAAACGGGATGCTGGTAGAGGAGTTGAAGGGGGAATGGGGGCAGGGGATAGGGCTGCCTCCAAGAAATACCAGCAGCGGCAAGGAGGTGGGGGGAAGAAGAAGAATCTCGACAAGTGCCTCGTCCCTGGATGCAACCGGAAGCACTCTTGGAAGGAGTGTTGGAGCCGACCAGATGGGTGGAAGCCTCAAGGGTACCCACGAGAGGCTCTACCTGTCATTAGGCCTGAGTGGGTGGAGAGGAGGATGAAGAATGGAGCATGGAACAAGAAGGGCAGCAAAGAGTAAGTGGCAGCAGCGGCGGCAAACGAGGATAAGAAGGGAAAGGAGGACTCATCGGATGATGGATTTTCCTTCTTATTCTTGCTGGCGCTTGCTGGTCGTACGTTGGCTGACCCCAATCAGCTCATTCTGGACTCTGGAGCAACCTGTGGAATGGTACCTCGGCGCGACCTCTTCACCACCTATCACTCCCTCCCACCTAACTCCAGAAATGTGATTGTGGGGAGCGGAGATGCGCTACAAGCGATCGGCATCGGCACCATCACCGTCAAGGGGAAGGAGGGGGAGGTGCTGAATGTGAAGGGTGTGCTTCATGTTCCTGAATTGGCAGCCAACCTTCTCTCATGCTCTCAGCTTGCGAAGCAAGAATACATATGCACCTTCACCATGGAAGGTGGCACGGTTCGCAAGGGGGGAGCTGTGGTGATGGAGGCCAAGTTAGAGAAAGGTCTATACCTTGTTCCAGTTTGTGTGCCTCAGGTGGAGAAGGCACATGGTGTTGAAGCGGAGGAAGCCGCTTGTAGCACCCGTTGGAAGGACATGGAGCAGGTGACGGCAGATTTGCTGCACCTATGCATGGGGCATGCGGGGAAGCAACAGCTTGTGGAGTGTGTGAAGAAGGGGGAGCTGAAGGGTGTGGAGATTAAGGAGGGTGGTGGGCAGCCAAGCAAGTGCCCTGATTGCAGTACCAGGAAGCTGCCAAAGACCTCCTTTCCAACCTCCACCTCTCGGGCCACCGCACCTCTTGAGTTGGTGCACACGGATGTGTGTGGCCCCATGCAAACTCCTGACAGAGAGAAGGGCAGCAGGCACTTCATCACCTTTTTGGATGACTACAGCCGCCTCAGTTGGGTCACCTTGGTGAAAACCAAGGATGAAGTGGCCAATGTGTTCAAGCGCTGGATACGCTATGCGGAGAGGGAAGCCGAGGCCAAGGTGAAAACACTTAGGTCTGATCGGGGTGGGGAGTACATGGGGAAGGATCTGGAGTCTTTCCTTGAAGACAAGGGCATCACCCACCAGCTTTCAGTTGCCTACACGCCGCAGCAAAATGGGGCAGCAGAGCGGCTAAACCGGACCCTCATTGACCTTGCCCGAGCCATGCTTGCTCATGCGCAGTTGGACCATACTTGGTGGGGGGCAGCAGTGCAATATGCCAACTGGGTTAAGAACTGGATGGGCAGCAAGGGGCTAGGGGGCAAGAGCCCATACTTCATGTGGACCAGGAAGGTGCCTAGTGTGTCCATGGCACGAGTCTGGGGGTGCATGGCACAGTACAAAGTGCCCGACCAGCAACGGAAGAAGCTGGATCCCAAGGCACAATGGGGCATTTTCCTTGGGGTGTCGGAGAGAAGCAAAGCTTGGATGTTGTGGAGTGTGGCAGATCAGCGGGTGGTGGAAAGCCGGGATGTGGTTTTCCATGAGGGGCTGAGCTACAAAGGGTGGAAGGAGCATGGTGCTAGTACAGTTGGGAGCTCCCTCCAGGATCCCTACACCTCTTTCATATTTGAGGGGGCATGGGAGGACCCTGGAGAGGAGGTAGAGGAGCAGCAGGAGGAACACAAGGCAGCTGCACCTCACCATGAGGATTCCCCAACTGCTGGTTCCACCCTTGACCCTAACAAACCAGCCCATGAACTGCAGCAGCCTCAAGAGCAGCAGCACCAGCAGCAGCAGCCACCACAGCAGCATACACCGCCTATTGCTGTGGGAAGGTGGCAGCAACTATTGGAGCAGCAGCTAACCAAGTCACCACGGTCCCCCATGAAGATAGTGACTTGGAAGGAGAAGCTGCAGAGTTTGGAGCAGGGGGAGGCATCACCTCTGCGCCGCACCACACGCATCTCCCGGCCACCTGAAAGGTTCACACCAAGTGCACATTATGCTTGCATGCATGATCATGAGGTGCATGATTTGGAGGAGTGCATGCTTGTGGATGCTGAGGAGGGTGAGCTTGGGCTTGATTTCTGTCTCATGGGTCAGGTGCACGAGCCTAAGTCTGTCAAGGAAGCCTTGTCCCGTCCTGAGTGGGTCGAGTCCATGCGTGAGGAGCTTTAGTCCCATAGGGTGAATGGGTCCTTTGAGCTGGTTGATCCAGCTTGTGTGCCACCTGGAATGGAGGTCTTGAGGTGTCAGTGGGTGTGGAAGTATAAGCACATGGCTGATGGGAGTATTGAGCGGCCTAAGTCCAGGTTGGTGGCCATGGGGAACACTCAAACACGAGGTGTTCACTATGACCAGGTATACACCCCGTTGAGTAAGCCTGCTACCTTGAGAGGATCCCTTGGGATGGCAGCATCCTTGGGGTTTCACACCCATCACATGGATGTGACCACTGCCTACCTTCATGGGGTCTTGAAGAAGGAGCTTTACATGAGGCAGCCCCCTGGTTTTGATGATGGGTCCGGCAGAGGATGCCGACTCATAAAATCAATCTACCGGCTGAAGCAATCTCCAAGGCAGTGGTACCTCAAGTTTGATGAGGCTCTGATGGACTTTGGCTTTGAGAGGTCGGAGTGTGACCCCGCCTTGTACCACTTGGTGAGGCGTGAGGGCAGGCTGTCCCTCTACCTTTATGTGGATGACATCCTGCTCATCTCTTCGAGCATGGTCTTGCTGGACGAGGTGAAGGGTCTCTTGTCCTCTCGTTTCCGCATGAAGGACTTGGAGGAGGCTAAGTACTATCTGGGGGTGCAGATTGAGCGTGATGAGAGTGGCATCTTGATTCATCAGGAGAGGTACATTCTCAACATGCTTGAGTCCTTTGGGCTTTCTGAGGCTAACCCCGTGCGTACCCCTCTCCCCACAGGGTTCGACGTGCATGCACATGCTGAGGAGCCCTTGCTGAGAGATAAGCTGGTCCGGCTCTATCAAAGCATTGCGGGGTCTCTCATGTATGCAAGCACGACCACACAACCGCAGATTGCTTATGCAGTGTCACAGCTGTCCAAGGTGGTGTCTTGTCCCAAGGCATTTCACCTGCAGGCTGCTAAGAGAGTGTTAAGGTACTTGAAAGGTTGTGTCAAGTCAGGTATCTTCTACCCCGCACACAGCAAGCCTCAGGTCGAGTTGGTGGGCTTTAGTGATGCTGATTATGCTGGAGATTCAGCTGATCGCAAGAGTCACACCGGCTATGTATATTGCCTCAATGGTGCAGCCATCTCTTGGCAGAGCAAGAGGCAGCCGGTGGTTGCATTGTCCACCACTGTGAGTGAGTACATCAGTCTGTGTCAGTGCATTCAGGAGGGTGTGTGGCTGAAGCGTTTGTTTGGGGAGTTTGGGCATGAGTTTGCTGGTGGTGTGCCTGTGTTTGTGGACAACCAGTCTGCCATTGCCCTTGCACAGAATGCATGCTTGCATGGCCACACCAAGCACATGCAGGTTCGGTGGCATTTCATCAGGGAGATGGTGGCGTGCGGCGAGGTGATCCTCCGGTGGTGCCCCACCAACCGTCAAGCAGCAGATATACTCACCAAACCCCTCCCTTTTGAGCGGCATGGTGTGTGCATGTCCTTGATGGGGATGCAGCCTCAGCATGGTGCCTGAGCAGGATGTGGGAGGACTGGTGCTTCTCTGCATTGACGACCTCATGCTGTGGATGGCGCCCTTCCCTGGGCAAGGGGGAGTGAAGTGAAGGATTTTGCCCAGTGGTGTTCAGCCACCTCCAGCACGAGCAAGGGGGAGTGCTGATTGTGTAGGTGGTTGTGGTATTTTGCTCTAGCTGGTTGTGGGCTAAGGGTTTGGGCAAAATGTGGTGGTTAGACTTGTTGCGGGCTGGAATTGATCTTGCACCCAACAAGCACCAACAAACCTTTGCTATTCACTACAACACCTTTGGTGTTGCTAGTTTAGCACTTTGGGTTGTTGGGAATTGTTGTAGGTCGAGGGTTGGGTTGGTAGGGTTTGAACAACTCGTCAACTTTCAGATCTGAACTCTTGCTGAAGCTACTTTCTTGAACTAATCCATGGCTGCCTAGTAATTCCGCCAGGATAACCCGTCGCACATAAATCTCGATAGCGATCGGCCTAGATCTTGGATGAAGGCGTGCGTTACCTTTCTGGAAAGTAGAGATTAAGACCTTTCCAACGCGTACCTGCTCATAGTTTAAGATTACGTGAGCTGCACGCAATGTTCCGTCGAAGTCGGCGGACTTAATCTCTTGTACGCTCTCCAGATTCGCTCGCTTTCCATCAAACTCACGACTACGCAAGGCGAGAACCTGTATCAACGAGACCTAACTGCACACAACACCTCTGGTGGTGATAAGGTGGAAAGACCTTGGTGAAGATGTCTGCAGTGTTGGCCTCGGACTCCAAAAAGTCAAAGCGAGCATGTCCACGCCTCAGCAAATCTCGTAGAAGAAAGTACCCGACGTTGATGTGCTTCACTCTGCTCTCCAGTCGCGACTCTCGAGAAAGGAGAATCGACGCCTTGATGTCAGTGAACAAGGTCAGTGCAGAGCTCGGCCGCTCACCAAGGTCGGTGAGCAAGAAGGTCAACCAACACAGCGCCTGTGCAGCCATGGCTCCAGCGTAGATCTCAGGCTCAGTGGTTGAGACCGAGGAGGAATGCGTGGACCTCCACGAAATAGCTCCAGAGCCCAGGCTAAAGCAATACCCCTGAGTAGACACGTGAATCTCGGCGTTGTCAGCGTAAGAAGAGTCACAGTGTCCAGTAAGTACGACAGACTGTCTCCCTCCAAGAACCAGCCCCACGCCTGATGTCGTTGCTAGGTACTTCGCCACCCTCACAACAGCTGTCCAGTGAACTGGACGGTGTCTCTCTGACGCAACAAAGCGAGCAAGGATGCTGAGAGGGAAGGTGAGGTCTGGGCGAGTACAAGTCATCAGGTACATGAGGCAGCCCACAAGCTCTGCGTAGGAACCAGTAGGCGCAAAACGGCTTGTCAGGAAAGGGTCCAGTGAGTCTGTGGTCAACAACAAGAGGTGTGCGCTGTACTGTGGAGTGCTGAAGCTCGAACCGGTGAAGGACCTGCTGCACCATGTGTGACCGTGAGAGTGTAATGGTGCGAGCGGCTCTGACCCTGGTGATCTGCAGGCCAAGGTAGTGGCGCAGCTCACCAAGGTAAGTGCACGTCTGTTTCTTCTGCAGTTCGCGCTTCACGTCAGCCAAAGCAACCTTGTCAGCAGTGGCGAAAACCAGGTCGTCGACGTAGTACAAAGAATGGTGTGGAGCCACGACGAACAAACAGCGACGGGTCAGCAGAAGATGGCTGTAAACCGAGGTCAGACAGGGTAGAACGAAGGGTGTCGTGCCACTCACGAGGAGCCTAACGGAGACCGTAGACCGGTCGCCTAAGCCTCCACTGGGTCCCAGGAGGGAAAGTGCCAGTGAATGCAAAGGGACGACAAACCAGACCTCCTCGTGTAGGCTACCCTGAAGGAAGGAAGTGGAGAAGTCGAGAGAGTGTAGCTCATAGTCTCTCTGTGCTGCTACGTGCACTAACACCCGAAGAGTGGTTGCGAAGGTCTGAAAGAAATCAACTCCCTCGCGCTGACTGAAAATCCTAGCCACATAGCGCGCCTTGAAGACCGGAGGAGATCCCGGTGGCCGCTTCACCCTGAAGATCCACATGCCATCGACTACGTTCGCCCCATAGGGGGCAACCTCGTTGACGTAGGTGCCTGTGGATCTGTAGGAGGCCATCTCTGCGTCCATGGCAGCTCTCCACTGAGAGGTTCAAGACCCTGACACTGCCTCAGCGTAAGTGCGACGAGTCGGTATGCCAAGGGCGTCGGGGTCTCTCTCAGGAGCGAGCAGCATGGCACAGAGATGAGGGGAAGCAGCTACCAGAAACTCTAGCTCAAACTGCCTGTCCTCTAGGGCGTCACAACCAAGGGCAAACTCACCCCCGACGGCCAAAGGACTGGTAGGAAGAGCAGCACAAGGCTGGTGGTGTAGTCAAGGGGCGACCAGAGGCAAACTCAGTGACTGCGACAGTAAGAGCGGAGACAGAGGACAAAGAGGCACGAGGGTCCGTAACAAGAGAGGCGAGAACACGAGAGACAACAGGTCGTTACGTGCGGTAGAAGTCAGTGACAAGAGTAGAGAGGGAAGCAGTGAAGGCCGACTCAGGAGGAGAAGGAAGCACAGACGGAGACAAACGAAGCGGACTAGAACGAAATAGGGCATTATGAAGGTCAATGAAGTGCACAGGGGCTGACGGATGAGCACGAGGAGAGCGACGAGAAGGCCAAGCGTGAAAAAGAGGAGGGGACAACGGAGGCGGAGAAGGAATGGAAACAGCTGGGAGAGGTCAGGAGGAGGAAACGTGGGACCGTAGACAAGAGGAGAGGGAGAGGGGGGAGGAGAGGGAGAGGGGAGACCGAGGACCCAAAGGCCAAAGACAGGAAGCGTAGGTGGTGGCTGCTGCTGCTGCTGCGGCGGCTGCTGCTGCTGGTCCTGCTGCGGTGGCTGCTGCTGATGCTCCTACTGCGGCAGCTATGGCTCCTTCTGCTGCGTCTGCTACTACTCCAACTGCTCGTGCTGCTGCGGCTGCTGCGCGTGCTGCTGCTGCTGCTACTGCTGCTGCTGCTTCTCCAGCTGCTGTAGCTCCAGCTGCTGCTGCTCCAACTCTAGCCCCTCTCACTCCAACTCCAGCTGCTCCTCACGTGCACGGCGAAGAGGGGCCTGGTGCCGGGTGTGGGGAGGAGTAGTGCCCAGGGCAATGGTAGCCGCAGGACCGCCCTCCAAAGCACCAATCGCACCACCCCCAGAGCCAGCACCACCAGCAGTAATGCGGTCAGTCCCAGAATCTCCAGGTCTCGCAGAGGGCGCACCCGCACCCCCAGTCGTAGCACCCCAAGGGACAGCTCGACCAACACCAGCTCCCCGAATTGAGAACCTCCTGCAGACACGGGCTCAGCTCCAACTCCAGCACCCCCAGCACCAGGGCCTCGTGCAGGCACATTCTCAGCTCCAACTCCAACACCTCCAGAGGTAGCACCCCCAAGGTCCTCTACAAGACCACCTGCTCCCGCAAATAGGCTGTGAGGAGGACTGTGGGGGAAGGGGACGGCACGTGAGGGGCGACCGAGAGGGGGGGGGGCATGTGACACACGTAACGGGGCTGGACCAAGGAGTGGGGGGCTGTACCGGAGGGGCAGGAGGGGGGGCAGGAGTCAGGAAGAGAGGGGGAGGATGAACCGAAAGACCTCGATAGGGGTACCCGGTGTAGTAGGGGACGGACTCGACAAAACGAACATCACGGGAGTCAAAGAACCGGTGAAGGGGAGGGTGGTAAAAGGTGAAGCCAGAGGAGTCCTTAGGGAAACCAAGGAAGACACAGGGAAGGTTGCGAGGGGAGAGCTTATCCGTGGAGGTGTAGCGAACAAGCGTCAAGCAGCCCCAGACATGAAAAGGCGACGCAGCACCAGGGGACCCGGCCCAAAGACTGGTCGGTGAAGCCTCTGGCCGAGAGACACGTGGCCAGAGGTTCAACTGGTGAGCGGCGTACAGAACCGCGTAGGGCCACAGAAAATGGGGCGCACGGGCGTTCTGAGAGTACGACGGCTTATGCCAGCTATGCTTGCTTGCCTTTATTCCTTCTCGCTCTCACCCTTTTCGTCCCCGGTGCTTCTATAAACGAAGGGTGGAGCTAGCGAGAAGGAAATGTAGAGCGAGCGCGAGGGAAAGATGAGAGCGAGAAGGAATAAAGCAAAACAGCCGATGAGCGAACGAGCGTGTTAATTCCTTAGAGGTAAGGATGTGAAGGTGCCTTTCCCATTCTCTTTCCTTGTCCTTTCTTGTCCCCCTATCCCCCCAGGTGTGTCGGTTCTGGTCGCATGCGAGCGAGCATCTGTTTCATAGGGAGTGCGAGAGGAAAGGGTGGAAACCACCGAGACGACCTCGAGGGCAGACAGAGCTCTCCTCCTTCCGACCTGTGAGCTCTCCCTCACTCCCTCACTCACATCCTCACTTCCACCCTCTCTCATCCCCACTTCCCCGTAATTCTCTTTGTTTTTTTCTGGTAACCCTACCATTTCTCGCTTACCCTGCTGTAAAATCTTCAGCATGAGAGCTCGTCCCTTCCCCGCCCCCCTGACTCCTCCTGGGTTTTCCGCCCTGTTGTCCCCTCTCCGCTCACTTCCCCAATCTCTCTCACACTCCCCCCCGCTCTCCCCCCTTGCTCCCCCCTCTCCCAGTGGCGCTCGCTCTTTTTCCTCCATGCCTGCAGGTCCTGCGGTGGTATTGGGGCAGACTCATTGTTCCCTGTTCCCCTATGCATGCTCCACCCATTGTCTTCTCATCCGCCCCTTCCCCCCTTCCCCCCCTTCCCCCCCTTTCCCCCAGTGGCGCTCTCTCTTCTTCCGCCATGCCTGCAGGAGGCAAGGGCGAGTTTATAGCCCGGCACGCCAAACTGCTTCCTCCCTTCTCACCTTCCCAACGCTGACTTCTCGGTTCTCCCTTCTCCCCGTCTCCCCTCTCCTTCCCCCCCTTCCCCCAGTGGCGCTCCCTCTTCTTCCGCCATGCCTGCAGGAGCTGCGGAGGCAAGGGCGAGTTCATAGCCCGGCACGCCAAACTGCCTCCCTTTCTGCCCCTTGGTTACCTCCTCTGCCCCTGTCCCTCCCTTCTTCTCCTCTCTCCCCCTTCCCACATCCCCACTCCCCCCCTTCACCCCAGTGGCGCTCTCTCTTCTTCCGCCATGCCTGCAGGAGCTGCGGATGCAAGGGCGAGTTCATAGCCCGCCACGCCAAACTGCCTTCCCAATCTTCTCCTCCCAACATCCCTTCTCCCAACGCTCCCTCTCCCAACGCTCCGTTTCCCAACGCTTCCTCTGCGAAAAGGAAGAATTTGGGAGCATGTACTCCTGGTAAGAAGTTGCTTGTATCAAATCCACATGCAGAGAGGAACATGTGGTTCCTCCTCTGCCTGCCGTGCACCCGCCTGCCACGTGTCCAGCTGCGATTGGCGCAGCTCGATGCACATGTGGACATTTTTGGGCTGAGTGGGTCGAAATTGAAGTGTGGAGGGTGGGAGGACGAGGGGAAGAGGAAGAGGCGGAAGCAGGGAAGGAGGGTGGGGGGAGGAGCAGGGTAGAGGGGTGGGGGACAAGAATACCCATGGGCTGACAGGATCGAGACTGGGGTGTCAGGGGTGGGAGGATGGGGGGAATAAGAAGAGGAAGAAGCAGGGAAAGAGTGGGGAAGGATCAGGGTGGGGCCGAAGAATAACCATGGGCTGACAGGGTCGAGAGCTGATGCAGACATGAATTGAGGATGCATGTGGGAATGTTGGGTTGCTATTGAGAAATCTCAAAAGCGACTCTGGCTTTTCCAACTGGGCTGGTGCAGACATGGATGCAAATGGGTCTGTTGGGTTTGGGTGTTGGATAGAAGAGTGAGAATGGTAGAGGAGGGCAAAGGCTTATGTGGAGGCGATGTGTATTGGGAAGGACGAAGAATGGGGGAGTTACAGAAGGCGGTTACAAGAGGCAGTTACAGAAGGCAGTTACAGAAGACAGTTACAGACGGCATTTGCAGGAGGAGGTTACAGGAGGCAGTTACAGGAAGCAGTTAGAGGAGGCAGTTACAGAAGGTAGTTACGGAAGGCGGTTACAGGAGGCAGACACGGAAGGCAGTTACAGGAGGCAGTTACAGAAGGCAGTTACAGGAGGCAGTTACAAGAGGCAGGTACAAGAGGCGGCTCGAGGAGGCAGAACAGGCAGTTACAGAGGTGGACACCTCAGCAGACCGGCGTGGGAAAGGGGGCCTGATTTCCTCCTCGGTTCACCCAAAAGCCCAAAAAAAAAAAAAAAAAAAAAAAAAAAAAAACAGAGGTGGACACAGGACACAGTTACACAGGAGACAGGTACAGTAGTAGCATGCAGCCCAGATATGGATGGAATCATGTCGTCGTGGTAAGCATCTGTGCGGGGAAAAAAAAATCTCAATGTGCAGAGCTGTATATAGCATATTGAGAAAGCTTGCTTTCTTATTCTTATCAATTGGCATCGTTATCATTACAAATGGGCTGTTGACAACATTTGCATCACAATTGAACACAAGCTAGTGCATGCTCATATCACTAGCTATGATATACCCTATCCAAGTGGCATGCGCAAAACGGTTTACGCTGGGGTGGGTGGTGGGAAGGTTGAGTGAGCCGTTTGAAAATAGAGAAACGTGGGTGGAGGGAAATGAGCTCCAACCCACGGTTTTTGTAGTTGGAGAAGGGCATTTAGCGCGCTCCGACGATGCCAATTGTGCAATACAAGCAGCTTCGCTTTCACAATACACAATTTTGAAAAACACTATGTGTGTTTAAAAATTATAATATTGAGAAAGCTTGCTTTCTTATTCTTATCAATTGGCATCGTTCTCATTACAAATGGGGTCTCTGAGACATAGGCAGCGGGGGCCTCCGGTTACGTACGAGTGCCTCTGTGTGTTGTGCCGAAGTCACCGCATGCGTCGGATCTTGTAGGTTGCGGGAGGCTTTGATGAGAGGCTCGATGTGTGGCGTGACATGCATTTCCTTTGCTGTGTCGCTTCGCCATATGCCCAGCCGTTTGAAGACTCTGTCTGGCACTCCAGTGTTGGCTGCTACTGTAGCTGCGCCTTTTCGGAAAGAGTGAGTGCCGAGCTGCAACTCGCCAAGGCCAACCTTTGCGAAGGCTTCCTTGCACCAGTTGCGGATTGTAGTCTATGAAGCTGGCCTCGCCAAACCTTTGCTAGTTGAAGCATGGCCAGCGAGTTTGATTAAGCGTCGGGTACAGCGCACTGGGCAACAGGGGTCCGCTGTTGCTGCAATGGGAATCCATGTGCCATGACCGGCCTGATCAGTCTTGGAGTGTGGTATGAGGATCCACATGACCTCTTCGTCGAATTGAATGTCTTGCCACTTTATGGCCACTAGGTCGGAGTATCGCAGAAATCCCGAGTACATGAGGATGGGGATTAACCATTTCTAGAATTCCGCAGGGTCGTCGTGTCAAACATATATGCTTAGTTATATCTAGGCTTAGTTTATGTGTTTACAGTTGTCTAGGCTATAGTGGGTTTAGCCTTAGGGGGTACAGTTTTCTCTCGACATTCTACTTGTACCCCTCGTCACTTCCTAGTAAATCATTCTCACCTAAGATTCTAACATGGTATTAAGAGCAACTAAGTCTTAGGACCTAGTCTCAATGGGCCCACCACCTACTGCACTGCCCGTACCTAGCCCGACGATTTCGTCGCCTGCGCCCGGCCCGTACCTAACCCGTCGCCCGGCCAGTACCTAGCTAGTCGCCTCGGCCCCGCTGGCCCCGTCGACTTCGTCGCCCGCGCCCGGCCCGTACCTAGCTCGTCGCCAGGCCCGTACGTAGCCCGTCGCCTCGGCCCCGCTGGCCCCGTCGTCTTCGTCGCCCGCGCCCGACCCGTACCTAGCGCGTTGCCCGGCCCGTACCTAGCCCGTAGCCCGGCCCGTACGTAGCCCGTCACCTCGGCCCCGCTGGCCCCGTCGACTTTGACGCCCGCGCCCGGCCAGTACCTAGCCCGTCGCCCGGCCAGTACCTAGCCCGTCGTCCGACCCGTACCTAGCCCGTCGCCCGGCCCGTACCTAGCCCGTCACCTCGGCCCCACTGGCCCCTTAAACTTCGACGCCCGCGCTCGGCCTCGTCTCCTGCCCGCGTCCGGCCAGTACCTAGCCCGCGCCCGGCCTCGTCTCCTGCCTGCGTCCGGGCCGTACATAGCCCGTCGCCCGGCCCGTACCAAGCCCGCGCCTGGTCCCGTACCTAGCCCCGCGCCCGGCCCCATTCCGCGCCCAGCGCCCGGCCCCGTACCCGCCCAGCGCCCGGTCCAGTTTAAATGCCCAGCGCCCAGCCCAGTCCCTGCCCAGCGCCTGGCCCCATTGTCTGGCCCCGCGGCCCCTAGGCCCCCCCCCCCCCCCCCCCTGGCCCCTACTTGGCCCCTCGGCCCCCTAGGCCCCTCGGCCCCCCCTCAAGGCCCCCCTCGGCCCCCCTTTGTTTGGCCCCGCGGCCCCTAGGCTCCTCGGCCCCACCTCAGAGCCTGGAGCCCGGCCCCCCGGCCCCTACTTGGCCCCTCGGCCCCCCCTAGGCCCCTTGTTTGGCCCCTCGGCCCCCTAGGCCCCTCGGCCCCCTCAAGGCCCCCCCGGCCCCTTGTTTGGCCCCGCGGCCCCTAGGCCCCTCGGCCCCACCTCAGAGCCTGGAGCCCGGCCCCCCCGGCCCCTACTTGGCCCCTCGGCCCCCTAGGCCCCTGGTTTGGCCCCTCGGCCCCCTACGCCCCTCGGCCCCCCCCCCAAGGCCCCCCCGGCCCCGTGTTTGGCCCCGCGGCCCCTAGGCCCCTCGGCCCCACCTCAGAGTCTGGCGCCCGGCCCCCCGGCCCCTACTTGGCCCATCGGCCCCCTAGGCCCCTGGTTAGGCCCCTCGGCCCCCTAGGCCCCTCGGCCCCCCCCAAGGCCCCCCCGGCCCCTTGTTTGGCCCCGCGGCCCCTAGGCCCCTCGGCCCCACCTCAGAGCCTGGTGCCCGGCCCCCCGGCCCCTACTTGGCCCCTCGGCCCCCCTAGGCCCCTTGCTTGGCCCCGCGGCTCCTAGGCCCCTCGGCCCCACCTCTGAACCTGGAGCCCGGCCCCTACTTGGCCCCTCGGCCCCCTAGGCCCCTTGTTTGGCCCCTCGGCCCCCCTAGGCCCCTCGGCCCCCCCCCAAGGCCCCCCCGGCCCCTTGTTTGGCCCCGCGGCCCCTAGGCTCCTCGGCCCCACTTCAGAGCCTCGAGCCCGGCCCCCCCGGCCCCTACTTGGCCCCTCGGCCCCCTAGGCCCCTGGTTTGGCCCCTCGGCCCCCTAGGCCCCTCGGCCCCCCCAAGGCCCCCCCGGCCCCTTGTTTGGCCCCGCGGCCCCTAGGCCCCTCGGCTCCACCTCAGAGCCTAGTGCCCGGCCCCCCGGCCCCTACTTGGCCCCTCGGCCCCCCTAGGCCCCTTGTTTGGCCCCTCGGCCCCCTAGGCCTCTCGGCCCCACCTCAGAACCTGGAGCCCGGCCCCCCGGCCCCTACTTGGCCCCTCGGCCCCCCTAGGCCCCTTGTTTGGCCCCTCGGCCCCCTAGGCCCCTCGGCCCCCCCAAGGCCCCCCCGGCCCCTTGTTTGGCCCCGCGGCCCCTAGGCCCCTCGGCCCCACCTCAGAGCCTGGCGCCCGGCCCCCCGGCCCCTACTTGGCACCTCGGCCCCCTAGGCCCCTTGTTTGGCCCCTCGGCCCCCTAGGCCCCTCGGCCCCCCCCAAGGCCCCCCCGGCCCCTTGTTTGGCCCCGCGGCCCCTAGGCCCCTCGGCCCCACCTCAGAGCCCGGCGCCCGGCCCCCCGGCCCCTTGTTTGGCCCCTCGGCCCCCTAGGCCCCTCGGCCCCCCTAGGCCCCCCCCCCCGGCCCCTTGTTTGGCCCCGTGGCCCCTCGGCCCCTCGGCCCCACCTCGGCTCCGCCCCTTCGCTACTACTACTGCTGTTCCTGCTGCTCCTACTGCCGCCCCGCGCGCCGCCTAGATTGCCCACTATGACTTCTCTTCGTCGTCGCGGTGGGAGTGGTGACGGCGGTGGTGGAGGCAGTTGGGGTGGTGGCGGCCGTCCAAGCAGTCGCTGTGGAGCTGTTCGGTGGGGAGCTTCTGGCGGTGGCCAGCAGCGTCAGCGCGAGTCCCTTACACCCCAGCAGCTACGTGAGTGGTGCACTAGTAGGGGTGGTGGCGGCGGCAGTAGTGGCGGTCACTCTGCAGCTGTTCAGTTGGGAGTTCCTGGCGGTGGCCTGACGCACCTGCAGCGGCGTCCGCGCGAGACCCTTACGCCTCAGCAGCTTCGTGAGTGGTATGTTCAGCGTGGGGCGTCTCCGAGTAGTACTCGCTGCTCGTACGTCATTCGCACAGGTGACCGGGCTGGTCAGACTTGCGGGACATTTGGTCACACACAGTCTCGCTGCTTCTCCTGTCTGAGCGACACCTGGCGTGCAGAGTTTGGCGACGCGACTGAGCTTCCCCGCTGGCTCGAGCTGGCTAGGAAGGGTGTGGATATCTTTGCTCTAGACTATGATGCTATTCTCACTGCTATGTATGCTTTGTCTTTTAGTGCGGAGGGTGACTGTTCCCGGTGTGTGCCACCTAACCCAGGTATGGTGGCTGCTGCTCTAGGTGCTAGTGCGTCTGGTACTCCCCCTGGTACTGCGCCTACTGAGGCCTTGCACTCCTTCACGTTGGACTCCGGCGCCTCGCGCTGTTTCTTTCGTGACAGCACCACTCTCACTCCTCTTCCTGCACCTGTTCCGGTCAGACTGGCTGACCCGTCTGGGGGCCCGGTAGTTGCCAGTTCCTCCACTGTCCTCCCGTGTCCGGCGGTTCCGTCCGGCTCTCTGTCAGGTCTTCACCTCCCCTCGTTCTCTACGAACTTGGTGAGTACCGCTGCCCTTCAGGATGCGATGGTCGCTACCACCACTCCTGGGGGTCAGCGTGTCTCGATCTGCACGTGCACGCGGACGGGGCGTCACCTGGCTACGTTCACTCGTCGGCCAGGGTCGAGTCTGTACACACTGGCTACCGAGCCTCCTCAGGTCGCTGCGTCTGCTCAGGTGTCCACGTCAGGTCAGGTAGCCGCCGCTTGCTCGTGTCGCCTCCTGTCGCACCAGACTCTTCTTTGGCACCACCGCCTGGGTCACCCCTCCCTGCCACGCCTTCGTGGCATGCTCCTGTCTCCTTGTCTCTGGTCTCCCCAGGTCTCTGCCTCCCCTGCCGCCCTCGCCTGCCCCGCCCTGTCTTCCTTGCGTCGAGGGGCGGCAGCGCGCCGCTTCTCACTCCTCCTCGTTTCCCCCGACGACTGCTCCCTTGCAGACCCTCCACATGGACGTGTGGGGCCCAGCCCGCGTCAGTGGACAGGGCCGCGAGCGCTACTTCCTGCTGGTGGTTGACGACTACACGCGATACACCACAGTCTTCCCCTTGCGCAGCAAGGGTGAAGTCTCTGCTGTCTTGATCCCTTGGATCCGCACAGTCCGTCTCCAGCTGCGTGCGCGTTTCGGCCAGGACCTTCCTGTCCTGCGTCTGCACTCTGACAGAGGTGGTGAGTTCTCCTCCGACCTCTTGCGGGACTTTTGTCGTGGGGAGGGCATCACCCAGTCGTTCACGCTTCCGGACTCCCCTCAGCAAAATGGGATTGCTGAGCGCCGCATTGGCTTAGTCATGGAGGTCGCTCGTACCTCCATGATTCATGCGGCCGCTCCCCATTTTCTGTGGCCGTTTGCGGTCCGGTACGCTGCGCATCAGCTCAACCTCTGGCCCCGTGTCTCCTTGCCAGAGACCTCGCCCACACTGCGTTGGACGGGGAAGGTTGGCGATGCGTCGGTGTTCCGGGTCTGGGGTTCTCGTGCCTTTGTTCGCGATACGTCCGCGGACAAGCTCTCCGCCCGCGCTATTCCCTGCGTCTTCCTTGGCTTTGTCCCTGATGCGCCTGGCTGGCAGTTTTACCACCCAGCCTCGCGCCGTGTCCTCCCTTCTCAGGACGTCACGTTCGACGAGTCGGTTCCCTTCTACCGTCGTTTCCCCTACCGCTCTGCCCCTTCCCCCCCCCCCGCCGCTTTTTCTTGCTCCCGGTCCGCCTCCGGTAGACCCCCTCCCGCCCCAGGGTCCTGCTCCCTCGGGAGTGTCTCAGGTAGACCCTCTCCCTGGTACTGTGCCTGTTCAGGTAGCTGTCGTCTCAGGTGCTGCTCCAGGTGCTGTGTCTGGGGGTGCTATGTCTGGGGGTGCGGAGCCGGGGGGTGCGGGGTCTGAGGGTGCTGGGTCTGGAGGTGCTGAGCCTGAGGGTGTTGAGCCTGGGGGTGCTGAGTCGGAGGGTGCGGAGCCTGAGGGTGCTGAGTCGGAGGGTGCGGAGTCTGGGGGTACTGAGCCTCGGGGTGCTGCTTCGTCTGGAGGTCCTGCTGGTGCTTCGCCGCGACTCTCCTCGCAGCAGCTGCGTGAGTGACTTGTTCAGCGCGCACACCGTCGGAGTGGGGCTCCCGGAGCTGGCGGCCCTTGAGGCGCTGGAGCTGGAGGTGCTGCTGTTACTACTGGAGTTGGAGACCCTACGGAGCCTGGAGCAGCTGGCGCTGGAGGCGCTGGAGCTGGAGTAGCTGGAGTTGGAGGCCCTGGCGCAGGAGGCGCTGGAGCTGCAGGAGCTGGAGTTTTTGACCCTGGTGCTGGAGGTGCAGGAGGCACTGTGCGGCCGCGTCCGTACTTCGTTCCCCTGCTTGAGCAGGTTCTTGGTGTCCCGTCTTCTCCTGGTCTTCCTCCTCCCTTCCTGTGTCCACCGCCTGACCAGTCGCAGCCGCAGTTACAGCCAGCCTCCCCACTGCCTGTTCCCTCTCCTTACACTGAGCAGTCCGGAGGCCTTACAGAGCGTCGTGAGCCTGCGTCTCGTCCTGTCTCGCCTGTTCGCACTACTCGTCGCGCTCCTCGTTCGCGTCCTCCCCCTGTCCCAGGCACGCACACCATGGCACTCCGTCCTTCCTCTGTTCCACTGCGTGCTCCTCTGCCTGCTCCTCCTGAGTCCTCTCTTCCTGAGGTCCCTGACCCTGAGTCTGACCGAGCGCGTGCTGCCAGTCCCACTGTCGCTCGTCTCCTTGCCACTGCTGTCACTGACTCGTCCTTTGAGTCTGCTGCTGCTTCTGCTCTCGTTGCTGAGCTACTTGACTTTGCTGTTGCCTGCCGTCTCGACTACGCCTCTGCTCTAGTTGCTGAGTCTGTGCCTGCCAGTCCTCCGTCCGTCGGGGGTGAGTGTGCTCTTGGCACGGACGTCCTTGAGGACAGGCAGGAGGACTTTGAGTGTCTTGCAGCTGCTGTACCTCGTTTCGCCTCCTTGCTGCTTGCCCCTGAGGGAGACCCGGATGCTCCAGACATCCCGACCCCGCGCTCTTACGCAGAGGCGATTACGGGTCCTTACTCCTCTCAGTGGCAGGCAGCTATGGATGCCGAAATGGCATCCTGGAAGTCCACAGGCACTTACGTCGACGAGGTTCCCCCACCTGGGGTGAACATAGTCGATGGCATGTGGATCTTCAGGGTGAAGCGGCCGCCGGGTTCTCCGCCTGCCTTCAAGGCGCGTTACGTTGCTCGAGGTTTCAGTCAGCGACAGGGAGTTGACTACTTCCAGACCTTCTCCCCCACCCCGAAGATGACTACTCTTCGGGTGTTGCTGCACGTAGCTGCTCAGCGTGACTACGAGTTACACTCCCTGGACTTCAGTACTGCCTTCCTGCAGGGCAGCCTGCACGAGGAGATCTGGCTGCGCCGACCACCTGGTTTCACTTGGTCGTTTCCTACAGGTACCCAGTGGAGCCTCCGCCGGCCAGTCTACGGTCTCCGCCAGGCGCCTCGCGAGTGGCACGACACACTCAGGACTACACTTGCGGCTCTTGGGTTTGTTCCTTCTACAGCAGACCCGTCGCTGTTTCTACGCACCGACACCTCGCTGCTGCCCTTCTACGTCCTAGTGTACGTCGACGACCTCGTCTTTGCCATGGCTGACAGTGAGGCACTTACCCTAGTGAAGTCCGAGCTGCAGAAGAGACATACCTGCACTGACCTGGGTGAACTGCGCAGCTACCTTGGCCTGCAGATCACCCAGGACAGAGCACGGCGCACCATCACACTGACTCAGTCACACATGGTGCACCAGGTCCTTCAGCGCTTCGGCTTCCAGTACTCCTCGCCACAGCTCACTCCTCTGTCTACCAGCCACTCGCTCTCAGCTCCACCTTCGGACGAGTCCGTAGAGCCGAGTGGTCCGTACCCAGAGCTTGTGGGTTGCCTCATGTACCTCATGACTTGCACACGACCCGACCTCGCATACCCTCTCAGCCTTCTGGCTCGCTACGTGGCTCCCGGTAGGCACCGAAAGGTGCACTGGGATGCTGCGAAGAGGGTACTGCGTTACCTGTGCAGTACATCGGGCATGGGGCTTGTGCTTGGAGGACGGGGTCCTGTTGTCCTCACTGGTCACGCAGACGCCTCCTGGGCTGACGACTCAGCTACGCAGCGGTCGTCGCAGGGTTACACCTTCAATCTTGGGTCCGGCTCGGTTTCTTGGCGGTCTACCCGCTCGTCTTCAGTTCTCAGCTCCAGCTGTGAGGCTGAGATCTACGCCGGAGCCATGGCTGCTCAGGAGCTACGCTGGCTCACCTACTTGCTGACCGACTTGGGAGAGCAGCCTCGTTCGCCTCCAGTCCTGTACGTAGACAACAAGGCCATGATAGCCTTGCGTCAGGAGCACAGGCTGGAGCACAGAACAAAGCACATCGCTCTGCGATACTTCCTTGCTCGAGAGTTACAGCAGCGTGGTCAGCTTCGTCTAGCGTACGTGGCCACCCGGGCCAACACTGCTGATGTCTTCACCAAGGCACTTCCGCCTGGTGACCATCAGCGCTTTGTTACTGTGTTAGGCCTTGTGTCTACTTTGCCTCACTTACTTACTGCCTGACTCTGCCTGTACTGTGATCTATCCATATACCTGCATGCTTGCACTTGTTAGGGTATGATCACTGTATTGTTTGTTCTCTGTATATAATTCTGCATGTGAACTGGCCTTGTGGCCCTTTGCTTGTGCTCGGACTGTGTGGTGACTTTGTGATCCACCCTGAGCTTGCTTTGTCTTTCTTGACTGGTCTTGTGACCATTACTCGTTCTGGCTATCCCCCACTTCGCCTATGGGGGTGTGTCAAACATATATGCTTAGTTATATCTAGGCTTAGTTTATGTGTTTACAGTTGTCTAGGCTATAGTGGGTTTAGCCTTAGGGGGTACAGTTTTCTCTCGACATTCTACTTGTACCCCTCGTCACTTCCTAGTAAATCATTCTCACCTAAGATTCTAACACGTCGGACTGCAGGTAACTTTCGGCCATGTCTCGGACTTGTTGGATCGATACGGGTTCCTTCGTACGAGTAGGGCGAGGGCAATGTCGTTTTGCACAGTCACACACTTGGGTGGTGAATGGTCCGATTGTCGGGCATTTGCTCCCAGACATGCGATGGGCGAAGCTGACTGCCGAGCACGTCACCTGCACTACGGACAGTGTGGCTTTGCGTCGGATTGCGTGTACCAGGTATAGCGCGAGGGTCATGTCAGAAGCTGGAAGAAAGGGAAGATGCACTTTTGTGCAAAAGGCTCGAAACTTGGCCCAGTATGGTTCGTATGTCCAGATCGTAGAGTCAGCGCGGGATTGTGCGAGCATGTTAATCAGTTGGTCGTGTAGCTTCGGGAGCAAATCTGAACACAGGCGCATACACTATGAATTAGTCAAAAACCACTCGCAGTGCAATGATTGGGCTGTGCGGTAGTCCCGTGCCCGAGAAGGTAGTGGAATGGGACCCTACATCTAGGCATTGGCTTCTGTGTGTCAGGGGGATGTGCGTGTGGATGTGTGGGGCCCACGTGCATGGGGAGGGCTGCAAAAGTGGCCACCAACTTGCGCCTGGCCAGTGCGGTACTATCAACGTAAGTGATGCATGGGTGCGTTGTGCATGGTGTAGGATAGCTGGGACCAGTTGTGGTGGGGGAAAAGCAAAGTTGTTTTCGGATGTCCATGCGATCGAGAACGCATCAATTGCGATGGCTTCCGGGTGGGGAATCTTTGTGCAGAAGCGCGACAGTTGGGTGTTGCGGGAGTTGGCAAAGAGGTCGATGGAGTGGGTACCCCAACGACGTTCTAAGATGCGGAACCACGGCGTTTTCAATGCGTAATCATCGTGGTCGACCATTTTTGAAAGCTCGTCGGCGTATGAGTTGAGCTCGCGCGGAATCCATTCGATGATCAAGCGCGTGCCGAACTCCATGCATGTACGGATGATGCTCTTGCAGGCCGTTGTGAGGTCGGGGCTACGAGAGCCGCCTTTGCGAAGGATGAAGAATACGCCCTGGTTGTCCACACGCACGAGAACATGTTTCTGCTTGATCTTGTTGGCGTACGTTTGGAGCGCCCAAAGGACGCCTTCGATCTCCCGCCGCGTGCTAGACGTTGCTCGTAGCGGCTCTGACATGGTTGTGCTAGCTTCTTCATGGCCACCAGAGAATGTGGTCAGAGTGGCGCCCCAACCGTGAGAGCTGGCATCCACATGGATTACTGCATCGTAGCTGTTCCGTACGTGAAAAGGTGCACCGTTGAACCGGTCAAACTCCTCAAGCCAAAAGCGTAGCTTCGCTGCTGCAGATGGGGAAATGACCACGCTGCTTTTCCATGACGGTGCATCGTTGATCACTTGTAACATGGCGTGGCTGAATGCACGAGCGGTCGCGCCGAGTGCGACACCCATTGATGCGAGCATGCCAGTGATTCTGGCCATGTGGCGGACCGGGACTGGTCGGCACGCATTGCTTGCGCTCAGGAGGACTAGGTGGTTGAATGTAGTGAGGCTCGTCGGTCGGGACCGATGGAGAATCGGCCGGTGTCTGTCTCAAGTTCTACACCCAAGAATCGAAGGCGTTGTGATGGTGACAGCTGTGATTTCTTCGCGTTTATCACAAAACCTGCCTCTTTGAGGTCAAATATCACCCGCTGGCAGATTGCTTGCGCATGGGCTTTCGACTGACATAGAAATAAAATGTCGTCCACGTAAGGTATGACTCTCACATTAATGGGCCCACCACCTAATGCCCTGCTAGCCTAGGCCCCGGCCCGTCGCCCCTAGCCCCTAGGCTCGGCCCCTTGGCCCCGTCGCCCCTAGCTGTGCCACTCGGCCCCGTTGGCCCCGTCGACCCCGTCGCCCCGCGCCCGGCCCGTACCTAGCCTGTGCCTGGCCCCGTCTGTCGCCCGCGTCTGGCCCCATACCTAGCCCGCGCCCGGCCCGTATCACGCCCGCGCCCGGCCCCGTACTTAGCCCGCGCCCCGGCCCCGTACCTGCCCAGCGCCCGGCCCCGTACCTAGCCCGCGCCCGGCCCAGTACCTAGCCCGCGCCCAGCCCCGTTCCGCGCCCAGCGCCCGGCCCCGTACCTGCCCAGTGCCCGGCCCCGTCTCTAGCCCAGCGCCCGGCCCCGTACCTAGCCCGCGCCCGGCCCAGTACCTAGCCCGCGCCCGGCTCCGTTCCGCGCCCATCGCCCGGCCCTGTACCTGCCCAGCGCCAGGCCCCGTCCCTAGCCCAGCGCCCGGCCCCGTACCTAGCCCGCGCCCGGCCATGTACCTAGACCCGTGCACAGCCCCGTACCTAGCCCGCGCCCGGCCCTGTACCTAGCCCGCGCCCGGCCCAGTACCTTGCCCGCGCCCGGCCCCGTACCTGCTCGCGCCCGGCCACGTACCTAGACCCGCGCACGGCCCCGTACCTAGCCCGCGCCCGGCCCTGTACCTAGCCCGCGCCTGGCCCCGTACCTAGCCCACGCCCTGCCAGTACCTAGCCCGCGCCCGGCCCCGTACCTAGCCTCGCGCCCGGCCCCGTTCCGCGCCCAGCGCCCGGCCCCGTACCTAGCCCGCGCTCGGCCCAGTACCTAGCCCGCGCCCGGCTCCGTTCCGCGCCCATCGCCCGGCCCCGTACCTGCCCAGCGCCATGCCCCGTCCCTAGCCCAGCGCCCGGCCCTGTACCTAGCCCGCGCCTGGCCACGTACCTAGACCCGCGCACGGCCCCGTACCTAGCCCGCGCCCGGCCCTGTACCTAGCCCGCGCCCGGCCCAGTACCTTGCCCGCGCCCGGCCCCGTACCTAGACCCGCGCACGGCCCCGTACCTAGCCCGCGCACGGCCCCGTACCTAGCCCGCGCCCGGCCCTGTACCTAGCCTCGCGCCCGGCCCCGTTCCGCGCCCAACGCCCGGCCATGTACCTGCCCAGCTCCCGGCCCCATCCCTAGCCCAGCGCCCGACCCCGTACCTAGCCGCGCCCCTCGGCCCCACTGGCCTCGTCGCCCCTAACTATGGCCCCTCGCGAGCTGCAGCCCCTAACCGCGGCCCCGACGCCTCTCGCCTCGGCCCCTCGCAACCCGTCGCCCCTAGCCGCGGCCCCGGTGCCCTGTCGCATCATGAAGAGTAAGGGGTGTCAAACATATATCTGCTATAGTCTATTTAGGCTGTAGTGGGGTAGTTCTTAGAGGGTACAACACTTTTGTGTTCTCTACTTGTACCCATCTCGTTTCTAGTTCAATCATCCATTCTCAATTCTCACATGGTATAGAGCTAGTTCAACTTTTTCCTAGTTCGCGTCGCGCCTGCCCTTCGCGGCCCCTTCGCGGCCCGTAGCGGCCCCCCTCATGGCCCGTAGAGGCCCCTTTGCGCCCGTAGTGGCCCCTTCGCGGCCCGTAGCGGCCCCCCTTGCGGCCCGTCTCGGCCCCTTTGCGGCCCGTGGCGACCCTTTCACGGCCCGTCGCGGCCCCTTATAGGCCCGTCGCGGCCCCTTCGCGGCCTGTAGCGGCCCCCCTTTGCGGCCCCTTACGCGGCCTGCTCTGCCCTTCGCGCCCCCCCCCCCTTTGCGGCCCCTTACGCGGCCCCTCACACGGCCTCTTACGCGGCCCCTTACGCGGACCCCTTTGCGGCCCCCTGCGCGACCCCGTCACGGCCCCGACCCTGTCCCGGCCCCGTCGCGGCCCAGTTCCGGACCTGTCACGGCCCCGACCCTGTCCCGGCCCTGCCCCGGCCCCGTCACGACCCCGTCCCGGACCTGCCCCGGCCCAGACCCTGTCCCGGCCCTGTCGCGGCCCCGTCCCGGCCCTGCCCCGGCCCCGTCGCGGCCCCGCCCCGGCCCTGTTGCGGCCCCGTCCCGGACCTGCCCTGGCCCCGACCCTGTACCGGCCCTGCCCCGGCCCCGTCGCGGCCCCGTCCCGGACCTGCCCCGGCCCCGACCCTGTCCCGACCCCGTTGCGGCCCCGTCCCGGACCTACCTCGCCCCTGGTAAGAGCATAGCAGGGCCGAGCCGCGCTGCCGAGACGCACCGCGCTGCCGAGCCGCCCTGCCGAGTCGCGCTGTCCTGCCTAGCTAAGTTGCACTGCTGCCACTGCTAGTCTGCTGCTGCTCCTGTCATGGCTAGTCCCAGTGTTCTTACCTTTGATGCTGAGGGTCGAGCGGTTGACTTCGATGTCTGGCTAGATGATCTGCAGCTTTTCCTACAGTGCGATAGCAAGGATGGCCTCTCACTGTTCGATGTCACGTCTGGCACCTCTACTGCCCCTGCTTCCACTGCTGACAGTACTGTTCGCTCTCAGTGGACCACTCGTGACGCTGTTGCGTGTCTTGCTGTTCGTAGTCACCTGCCACCTGCTGAGCGTGCACACTTTGGCCTGTACAAGACTGCTCAGTCTTTGTACGACGATGTAGTTGCACGCTACTCCTCCCCTTCCACTGCTGCACTTAGCCGCCTCATGCTGCCGTACCTTTTCCCTGACCTTGCCGCCTTTACCACAGTCGCTGACCTAGTTGCTCACCTTCGCACTAGTGACGCCCGCTACCGTGCTGCCCTTCCCACTGAGTTCTGTGCCAAGAACCTCCCCCCCATGTACATCACCCTTTACTACCTAGTCACCCGCCTCCCTGACTCACTTTCCTCAGTCAGGGATCACTTCCTCTCCCTTTGCCCCACCGAGCTGACTGTCGACCTGTTAGAGGAGCGCCTTACTGCAGCTGAGAAGAGTATCTTAGATGTAGGTGCTTCTCGCGGCGACCGTCGCACCCCTTTCTTTGAGGGGTGTTCCCCTGTCCCCCTTCTCCCCTCTGTTGCTTCTGCTGCTGCTGTCGACCTCGTTGGCACTGAGGAGGTCGGGGCTGCGTCTGCTCCGAGTGGGAGACGCTGCAACAGCAAGGGCAAGGGGAGCAGAGGTGGTGGAGGGGGCGGCGGGGGGGGTGGTGGCGGAGGAGGAGGGGGTGGCGGTGGAGGTGGAGGTGGCACCGGGAGTGGGGGCTTCAGTGGCGGCAGTGGAGGTGGTGGAGGCAGCGGCGGAGGTGGTGGAGACAGCGGCAGCGGTGGTGGAGGTGGCGGCGGCAGTGGTGCTGGTCGAGGTACAGCCGCGCAGCGTGGAGGCGCTGGTGGTAGCTAGCGTCGGCAGCAGCCGCGCTCAAGTGAGACCCCGTCAGTTCAGCAGCTTCGTGAGTGGTACGCTGGGCGTGGGAGGTCTGGGGGTGCGGGTCCCTGTGCCTACGTTCTTCGCACCGGCCCTCGTAGTGGTGAGGTGTGTGGGCTCCCACACACCACGCCGCGCTGCTTTGGTCGCTTGACTGACGCTTGGCGTACCCAGTTTCCTGACTCTACTGAGCTCCCTCGCTGGCATGATCTGCTTCTGCAGAATGTGCCTATCTTTGATCTAGATTTTGATGCTATCCTTGCTGCCATGTATGCTCTTGCTGATATTACTGAGGGTGACTGTTACCTGAGTGTCCCGCCCGACCCAGGCACTGCGGCTGCTGCTCTAGGTGCTAGTGCGGCTGCTGCCCTAGGTGCTAGTGCGTCTGCTGCTCCAGGTGCTGGTACGTCTCCTCTCTCTGGTACTGCACCTACTGTGGCCTTGCACACTTTTACACTTGACTCTGGTGCTTCGCGCTCTTTCTTTAGAGACAGCACCACGCTCACGCCGCTCAGCCGGCCTGTTGCGGTCTCCCTTGCTGACCCCTCAGGGGGCCCAGTCCTTGCACGCTCCTCTACAGTTTAACCGTGTCCTGCGGCTCCGTCGGGCTTGCTGTCGGGACTCCACCTCCCCTCGTTCTCTACGAACTTGGTGAGTGGAGCTGACCTCCAGGACGCGTGGGTTGACCAGTTCACCCCTGGAGGTCAGCGTGTGACCCACTGCACTTGCTCTCGGACGGGTCGCCACCTGGCCACGTTCACCCGTCGGCCAGGGTCGAGTCTGTACACACTGACTACTGCACCTCCTCCGGTCTCTGCGTCTGGTCAGGTAGCTGCGTCTAGTCAGGTGTTTGCTGCTGCGTCCAGGTCTAGTCCCGCGTCTGCCCCCTGCTCGTGTCGTCCTCTATCGCACGAGACTCTCCTTTGGCACCACCGCCTTGGTCACCCCTCCCTGCCTCGTCTTCGAGGTATGGCCTCCCGTGCCCTTGTCTCTGGTCTCCCCAGGTCCCTCCCTCCCCTTCCTCCGGGGCCTGCCCCCACCTGTGTTCCTTGTGTCGAGGGCCGGCAGCGCGCCGCCCCTCACTCCTCCTCGTTTCCTCTGACTGAGGCCCCTCTGCTGACTCTTCACATGGACGTGTGGGGCCCAGCCCGCGTCCGTGGACAGGGTCACGAGCGTTACTTCCTGTTGGTCGTTGACGACTACTCGCGTTACACCACAGTCTTCCCCTTGCGCAGCAAGGGTGAGGTCCCTGAGGTGTTGATCGACTGGATCCGCGGTGCTCGTCGCCAGCTTAGTGAGAGTTTCGGCTCAGACCTTCCTGTTCTGCGTCTGCACTTAGACAGAGGCGGGGAGTTTTCCTCCGACCTCCTGAGAGCCTTCTGTCGTTCTGAGGGCATCCGCCAGACGTTCACGCTTCCGGCCTCCCCGCAGCAAAATGGGATTGCTGAGCGCCGCATTGGCATGGTCATGGACGTCGCTCGTACGTCCATGATCCATGCGGCTGCTCCCCATTTTCTGTGGCCGTTCGCGGTTCAGTACGCAGCGCATCAGATCAACCTTCAGCCTCGTGTCTCCTTGCCGGAGACCACACCTACTCTACGGTGGACGGGGAAGGTTGGCGATGCGTCCGCGTTCCGTGTCTGGGGATCTCGAGCTTTTGTCCGCGATACTACTGCGGACAAGCTGTCCTCCCGTGCCGTTCCCTGTGTCTTCCTTGGCTTCCCTCCTGACGCACCCGGGTGGCAGTTCTACCACCCCACCTCGCGTCGTGTTCTGTCCTCTCAGGACGTCACGTTTGACGAGTCGGTGTCGTACTACCGTCTCTTTCCCTACCGCACTGCCTCTCCCCCTCCCCCGCCGCTCTTCCTTGCCCCAGGTACTCCTCTGGTAGACCCCCTCCCCCCCCAGGGTCCTGCCCCCTCAGGTGTGTCCCAGGTAGACCCTGCCGAGCCGGTCGAGGTAGCTGTCGACTCTGGTGCTGAGTCTGGGGGTGCTGGGCCTGCGGGTGCGGGGACTGGGGGTGCTGAGACTGGGGGTGCTGAGTCTGGGGGTGCTGAGTCTGGGCGTGCTGAGCCTGGTGCTGCTAAGCCTACGCGTGCTGCGTCTGGAGGTTCTCTCGGTGTCCCGCCGCGGCGGGAGCCTCTCTCTCCACAGCGGCTTCGTGAGTGGTACTCTCGGCTCTGTCGGGGTACTCCTGGGGCTACTGGAGGTGCTGCTGGTGCTGGAGGTGCTGCTGGAGCTTCTGGAGGTGCTGCTGGTGCTGGAGGTGCTGCTGGTGCTGCTGGAGGTGGTGCTGGTGCTACTGGAGGTGCTGCTGGTGCTGGAGGTGCTGCTGGGGCGTCTGGAGGTGCTGCTGCTGCTGGAGCTGCTGGAGGTGCTGCTGGTGCTGCTGGGACTGGAGACCCTGGGGCTGAGGGTACCGGTCCTGTTTCTGCTGTTTCTGGAGGCGCTGCGCGGCCGCGGCCGTACTACGTTCCGCTCCTTCAGCAGGTTCTTAGCTCACCGCCTTCTCCTGGTCCTCCTCCTTTCCTGAGTCCGCCGCCTGTCCGGTCCCAGTCACAGTTGCAGCCGGCCTATCTGCTGCCCGGTCCTTACTCTGGACCGACTGGAGGTCTTACGGAGCGTCGTGAGCCTGAGTCTCGTCCTGTGTCGCATGCGTCTCGTGCTGCGTCGCTTGTCCGTTCTGTTCGCGCTGGTCGTGTTTCGCGTCCTCGTCTCCCTCCTGTCCCAGGCACTCACTCTATGACTCTGCGTCCTTCTACTGCTCCACAGCGTGTCCCTCTGCCGTCTCCTCCTGCGTCCTCTCTTCCTGCCAGTCCGGACCCGGAGTCTGACTCCCTTCGTGCTGCTAGTCCAGCTGTCACGCGCTTTCTCGCCACTGCTGTCACTGACCCTCTGTTTGAGTCCTCTGCTGCGTCTGCTCTTGTTACTGAGCTTGTTGCCTTTGCTGCTGCCTGTCGCCTAGACTACGCTGCTAGTCTGGTTGCTGCGTCTGTGTCTGTCTGTCCTCCGTCCGTCGGGGGTGAGTGTGCTCTTGGCACGGACGTTCTTGAGGACAGACAGGAGGAGTTTGAGTGCTTTGCTGCTTCTGTACCTCATCTCGTGTCCATGCTGCTGGCCCCTGAGGGAGACCCGGATGCACTAGACATCCCGAGCCCGCGCTCTTACGCAGAGGCGATAGAGGGTCCCTACTCCTCTCAGTGGCAGGCAGCCATGGACGCAGAGATGGCTTCCTGGAAGTCCATAGGCACCTACGTAGACGAGGTTCCCCCACCAGGGGCGAACATCGTCAGTGGCATGTGGATCTTCAGGGTGAAGCGGCCGCCGGGTTCTCCGCCTGCCTTCAAGGCGCGTTACGTTGCACGTGGCTTCAGTCAGCGACAGGGGGTTGACTTCTTTCAGACCTTCTCCCCTACCCCGAAGATGACCACTCTTCGGGTACTGCTGCACGTTGCTGCTCAGCTCACTCACTTGACTGCACGTTGACTTTACGAGCTCCACTCACTTGACTTCAGCACAGCCTTCCTACAGGGCAGCCTGCACGAGGAGATCTGGCTGCGCCGCCCACCTGGCTTCACTGGGTCGTTTCCTGCTGGTACCCAGTGGAGCCTCCGGCGGCCAGTCTACGGTCTCCGCCAAGCGCCCCGTGAGTGGCACGACACGCTCAGGACGACTCTTGCTTCTCTAGGTTTTGCTCCTTCCACTGCTGGCCCTTCTCTGTTTCTACGCACAGACGCTACTCTGCCGCCGTTCTACGTTCTCGTGTACGTAGACGACCTCGTCTTTGCTACTGCTGACACGGAGGCACTCGCCCACGTGAAGTCTGAGTTGCAGAAGAGACACACGTGCACAGACCTGGGTGAGCTGACAAGCTCTCTTGGCTTGCGGATCACCCAGTCACACATGGTGCAGCAGGTCCTTCAGCGCTTCGGCTTCACGTACTCCTCGCCACAGTCCACTCCTCTGCCTACCGGTCACTCGCTCTCAGCTCCACCTTCGGACGAGTCCGTAGAGCCGAGTGGCCCGTATCCAGAGCTTGTGGGCTGCCTCATGTACCTGATGACTTGCACACGACCTGACCTTGCATACCCTCTCAGCCTTCTGGCTCGCTACGTGGCTCCCGGCAGGCACCGAAAGGTGCACTGGGATGCTGCGAAGAGGGTGTTGCGATACTTGTGCAGTACATCGGGCATGGGGCTCGTGCTTGGAGGACGGGCTCGAGTTGTTCTCACTGGTCACGCTGACGCCTCCTGGGTTGACGACTTGGCTACGCAGCGGTCGTCACAGGGCTACACCTTCAGTCTTGGCTCCGGTTCTGTCTCTTGGCGGTCTACCCGCTCTTCTTCTGTTCTCAGCTCCAGTTGTGAGGCTGAGATCTACGCTGGGGCCATGGCTGCACAGGAGCTACGCTGGCTTACCTACCTGCTGACCGACTTGGGAGAGGCGCCTCGTTCTCCTCCAGTTCTGTACGTCGACAACAAGGCCATGCTGGCCTTGTGTCAGGAGCACAGACTGGAGCACAGAACGAAGCACATTGCTCTGCGCTACTTCCTTGCTCGAGAGTTACAGCAGCGTGGCCAGCTTCGTCTTGCGTACGTGGCCTCTCAGGCCAACACTGCTGATGTTTTCACCAAGGCACTTCAGCCTTGTGATCATCAGCGTTTCTGCACTGTGTTAGGCCTTGTACCTACTGTGCCTCACTTGCTTTCTGCCTGACTCTGCCTGTACTGTACCCTTTATACGTATACCTGCATGCTTACTCTTGCTAGGTTTTGTTCTGTTTATTGTTTGTTTTCTTTTATATGACTCTGCATATGAACTGGCCTTGTGGCCATTTGCTTGTGCTCAGACTGCGTGGTGACTTCTTCCTGCCCACGTGCCCTGCAGTCGCACGCGCAGCTCCGCCCCCGCCCCCCTCTCCCCCTTCCCCCCCCTCCGTGGGGACGGGGGGGAGAGGGTGTGAGGGGGTGGCGGATCTGCCTCAGCAGCAGCAGCTGCCGCCACGCCTCCTCCTCCCTCTCTCCCTGCCGCACCTTGTGTTGGGAGGGGGGGGGAGCTTGGAGGTTAAGGAGGTGGCAGGAGGGGATATGCAGCACCAGCCCCCCCCCCCGCCCCCCCCCCCCCCCCCCCCCCACTTCTCCTCCATCCTCCTGCTGTGGGTGCAGCAGTGGGGGGGAGGGGATCTGCAGCACCAGCCCCCCCCCCCCCCCCGCCCCCCCCCACTTCTCCTCCATCCCCCTGCTGTGGGTGCAGCAGTGGGAGGGAGGGGATCTGCAGCACCAGCCCCCCCCCCCCCAACTTCTCCTCCATCCCCCTGCTATGGGTGCAGCAGTGGGGGAGGGGATCTGCAGCACCAGCCCCCCCCCCCCCCCGCCCCCCCACTTCTCCTCCATCTCCCTGCTGCAAGTGCAGCAGTGGGGGGAGGGTATGGGGGTGGCGGGTGTGGGGGTGGCGGGTGTGGGTGACCTGCTGCCGCCTCTCCTCCTCTCTCTCCCACGGCTGCACATGTTGCTGTGTTGGGGGGGCGGGAGCGAGGTGTAGGGGGGGTGATAGCGGTTAAGGGGGACGACAGAGTGTGGCGGACGAAGCAGCCCCCCCCCCCCTCATCTGCACCTGCCGCCCTCTGCTCCAGTGGTACCTCCAGTTGCTGTTGTGCGGCAGGTGCTGCCGTTGAGCCTAGCTGTGCCGCCACCGCTTGTGCCGCACGCTCCTGCTCTCCAGGCGGCCTGCTGCCACATGCACCTACTGCTGCTGTGCCGCCACCGCTTGTGCCGCACGCTCCTGCTCTCCAGGCGGCCTGCCGCCACATGCACCTACTGCTGCTGTGCCGCCGCCCTTGCCGCCGCACGCTCCTGTTTCTGCTGCTTCTACCTTGGCTGCGGGGTTGCTGCAACTGTATCTGTCACTATTGCACTGGTTATCGCTACACTTGCGTGCTGCTGCTTTGTTCTGCTTGGTGTACCCCTGCAGGTTGTGTCTAGCACTTGGCTCTTCCTGCATGCAGTTAAGGGGGGATGTCATAATTATATTATAACTGCATGTAGTTATAGCCTTAGTGTAGTTGTCCTAACTTCTTGTTTGGTGGTGTACCCACCTTTCCTACCCTATTTGTACTCAACTTTATATAGTGAAATCCTTCTTCTCCTCTTTCGACTTTTCCCTCGATAGTCGATGCCTAGCTTCACCTCCTAGCCATGGATCCTAAGCCTCCCTTCACCTATCATTTTAACATCACAATACACAATTTTGAAAAACACTATGTGTGTTTAAAAAAAATAATATTTTAGAAGGGGTTATGAACATAATATTTTCATTGACTGAAGGCCCATATTTGGATGGTCTTAATCCAGACGCACGGATCTGAGGGGGTGGGGGAGGGGGAAGGGGAGGGGGTTGAGGGGGTGGGAGTTGGTGAGGAGGGTGCAAAGGAACGTGGGTTGTGAGGGGCATGATCTTTTCCCTTGAGGTAGGGTGTTGGGTTGTTGTTGAGTGTCGTTTATCGATTTGGTTTGTTTGGGTGGTAGTTACGGTCTATGCTTCCATGCTGTACGAATTGTAGTGAGAACTGTATCAATGAGGACGACAACATAGATGGTCTTAATCCAGCCTCATCATGGTCACAAAATGAGGAGCCACCTGCAATTATTTTGAAGCCTTAGTAGGTAGAAAGATTTCGTTTTCTCGGACTTCTTTTGGCTATCGAAAATTGGAGGAACTGTAGTTTGGAGGGGGTTCCAGCCTCTGAATTGAGCAGGTTTGAGTTGATTGAGACATTGTAGGAGCATTCACCTGGCTGGTATGGTGCACAGAAATCTCGAAGAAAGTGAGCGGGCCATATCTTGGGATTGCACATCACGTGACCGAGAGATGCTGCAAGTGCAGCAGAATACGTACACAGATTCGCCCGTATGGATGACCCATCTTGATCTAGCTGGCAGCAATTCTGCGTGCTAATTGGACTGGCCGTATCCTGCTTGGTACGCCACAGTGCTTTCTATAAAGAGGTTGGGAGGCGTATTTAACTTGTGGTGGTTCAGGCAGGAGTTACCATCAGATTTTGTTTTGTTTCGCACAATCTTAGCAATCTACTCCAAAAAATGGTGTCATTTGCTGTGGAAATCAGTGATGAATTGCTCAAGCACCGAGTTCGGAACATGTTCGAAACGCTTTGTGGGTGATTTAAGCACTCCCTGGGAATTATTTTACTGTTCAAAACTTTTGTTTGAGATGCGATGATCTGTGCTCGTACCAACAGATGAACTGTTGCAGAACCGCGTCCCAGTCTGTTGTTTTTGAAAGTTGTGTGTGGAAGTGCAGTGCTTATCTGACGTGTCCATCCATCCGTTTTCTCGCCCACTCTCTTGCGCGTTGTGCAGGAAATTGGCAGTGCAAGCCAACACCATCCATCACTTCCTCGTGAATTTGGCTTCCTTCCCTCTCCTCTCCCCTCCCCTCCCCTCCCCTCCCCTCATTCCGCCATCGTTGAGACAGACTCCCAACTGTGGGGTTAAGAGCGACGGCGGAAACTCATTCGACATCATGCCAACGCATGACTGCAACCAATGATGCCATGACACGCGTCACGTGCGTTGTGGAAGAAATAGCACGAGCTGTGGTTCCTTGTCTGCGTTACAGTACAAGACTAAGAGCGTGTTACGTACCCCTTATTTTGGTGGCAGGGCCCGGTTGCCTCTAAAAGTCGACCCAACCTGACTGGTCGGGTCGGCCGGTCTGTAAATTTGGCCAGTTGGGGACCCAGTAGGCAACCTGGAAATGTACCACCCGCCGGTTTTTGGGACCCAACCATGCAGATAGTATTTGGGGTAGACCGAACAGTTACTGCATCAGTATTAGTGGTCAAACTTCGATGCAAAAGTTTCTTTCACCAGTCACATCGAATCACGTTAGTGCAACTTGCCCGCAATGTTTTCGTTTACCCCCGGTTGCGCACCAGGTCGGTACGTTGCGGATTGGTTGCCTGGACCTGGTTGTACAGAATGCGGGCGCGACCAGCCGGTTGCTTGACTACATGGTCGCCTCGACCGAGTGTGAGAGTGCCTTGGTACACACGTCCTTTACTGTACACTGTGCACTCTCGGGTAATCTGGTAACCCTTCGTTCAACCCAACCTATCCGTTTTAGGCAACCGCGACCAGGCCCCAAAATAAGGGGTACGTAACACGCTCTAAGGTACCCTTAAAGCCGTGGTGCAGATATCCCGGCTCCAGTTCAAACTATTATAGTTTGAAAGCCGCGTAACCCAGTATACACAGGAAAGCGAGCAGGGAGAGGTTTCTGCCAGCGGGGGAAGGGCGTGCGGAAAAGTCCTTCGCAGTATGATGTGTGGGGGGGGAAACGGGGGAGGGCTCGGGGAAAAGCTCCGCTCAACGAGATGAGGGGGAGCGCAGGCAGCAAACTTGAAAATTCAAACTTGAACTCAAAACAACTCAAACTCGGCAAACTCTCACGCTTGAACTAGGTTCTTACTAACTTGAAGTAAGTTTCCCGAGCTACGCAGAGCCATTTCCGCTAAGATCTCTCGCGTTTCATGGTCTATTGATGTGCTCACGAATATCTGCGCAATTTCCTACCTCGTAAACACCTTTTTTGTCGTATTCGAAGCGCATTGCGCTCGTTTTCCTCTGTTGCCGTCCTTATTCCTCTCCCGCCCCTCCATTCCTCATGTATCTGCGGTAGCAAAGGCGCAACGGCAGCGACAGGCAGGAATGGGTGCGACGGTGGCGAGCAGCGGGGCGACGATAGCTAGATATCGGTGGTCGCATATGAGCAGCGGGGCGACGATAGCGAGCGGTGGGGCGACGATAGCGAGCAGCGGGGCGACGATAGCGAGCAGCGGGGGGACGATAGCGAGCACCAGGGCGACGATAGCGAGCACCAGGGCGACGATAGCGAGCATCAGGGCGACAATAGCGAGCAGCAGGGCGACGATAGCGAGCACCAGGGCGACGATAGCGAGCACCAAGGCGACGATAGCGAGCACCAGGGCGACGATAGCGAGCAGCGGAGCGAAGCATCTGTGCGACGGTGGCGAAGCATCTCGCGTCCCACCCTGTCACCTCCCGTCCCATCCAATTTCCCCCTTTCCAATGCCTCCCCCTTTCCGATCCCTTGCCCGATCCTCAGCATCAACTTCGCTTGGCCAGTGCCCTCCCTGTTTTCCTCTCCCTTTCCCCCTGTCCGCCTCTCCCTTTCCCCCTGTCCTCCTCTCCCTTTCCCCTTGTCCTCCTCTCCCTTTCCCCCTGTCCTCCTCTCTATTTCCCCCTGTCCTTCTCTCCCTTTCCCCCTGTCCTCCTCTCCCTTTCCCCCTGTCCTCCTCTCCCTTTCCCCCTGTCCTCCTCTCCCTTTCCCCCTGTCCTCCTCTCCCTTTCCCCCTGTCCTCCTCTCCCTTTCCCCCTGTCCTCCTCTCCCTTTCCCCCTGTCCTCCTCTCCCTTTCCCCCTGTCCTCCTCTCTATTTCCCCCTGTCCTTCTCTCCCTTTCCCCCTGTCCTCCTCTCCCTTTCCCCCTGTCCTCCTCTCCCTTTCCCCCTGTCCTCCTCTCCCTTTCCCCCTGTCCTCCTCTCCCTTTCCCCCTGTCCTCTCCCTTTCCCCCTGTCCTCCTCTCTATTTCCCCCTGTCCTCCTCTCCCTTTCCCCCTGTCCTCCTCTCCCTTTCCCCCTGTCCTCCTCTCCATTTCTCCCTGTCCGCCTCTCCCTTTCCCCCTGTCGTTCTCTCCCTTTCCCCCTGTCCTCTCTCCCTCCCACCCTTCCTCCCCCTCTCTCACATCCCTTCCTTTCCTACTGTCCTCTCCCACCATTCACGCTTCTCTCAGCCATCCCTTTCCCCCCTCCCCTGTCCCTTGCTTTCCCCCACTACCGTCCCTTCCCTTTCCACTACGTTCTCTCGTCCAGCCCAGCCGACAGTACCAGCTTTGCTTGGCCACTGAAGGCTGTCTATCATATCTCAGTTTCCATGCTCTCTTCAATTTCCCTACCTAACATTCTTCAATAATGTGCAACGTTTCCTTCCCTTCCCCACCTCCCCCCCCCCCCCTCCCCCCTTTCCCCTCCCCCCTCCTCCCTGCAAATGGACAGCTGCACCAATAGTGGATCGGAGTGTAAAAATCTGCTCTCCTTGGATGATGCCATGTTTGCTTTTATCCTTAGCATAATAAGGATTTCAATATGACATTCCAAGTCTTGCACATCTGTACAGCTGATGTTCTTTCTCCCCATTAGAAATATTACTCTTGCAAATGGATGGATAAATAAACCAAAATAAAACTTGAAAGTGAAATTGGTATTTTGCGCAGCTTTTTTGGAACATAAGGTTTCTCGTTTTGCAATGTGGAGGTGTTATTGGCAGAACAATCAGCGAAAGGGAGTATGGGGGTGTTGATGTGGTCCCGTTTCCCGTTTCGTGTGTGTTCCCCCCTTTCCTTCCCCCCAACCCCTTCCCCCCCACTTTTCCTTTCGAGGTTCGCGACATTCACCTTAGATGTTTTCATCGCAACACGACTTACACTCTCGCTAGCCAATTGACTACCAGTACGGAACAAGACAAAACCCGGTTTGACACTGTTCCTAAGATAGTTGCACCGCGGCTTTAACATACTACTACACACAACCTCTAGTCGGTTTCAGCCAAATGTGCCCAACTCTCCGAGGCCTTTGAGCTTCGAACTGCTGTATGGCACCCGCTTCCAGTTTCCATCCAACCATTTGTACATCCACCTCCCACCATCTTCATGACAAGTTTCCCAAATTCCCAAATGCCCCGCGATGTTCTCCATACACCTGGTCCGCGGTATTTTAACCGCGCGAAAATGGGTAGCAGGATTTTGGATTATCTGGCCGTGGTGAAGATAAGGGTGCAAAATTTCGGTCATTATTTTCACCACCAAATATCTGAACAGCATGGAAAGTTTTGACAGCACTACTCAAAAGGAGCAATTCGGCTCTTTTCGCCATCTGGAATGTTCCAGAGTCGGGAAAGTAAATCATCGACGGTGACGATTCTTTTTGGAAAATTCGGATGGGGAAATTCGCTTGCCACGTGGAAGGCGCCAGCTGAAATATCAAAAAAAGGCTTGGCAATCTGCAACTTGGTTCGGTCAAGTGTGAACAGCGATTTCTGGCCACCCAACAAGAAACGCCCAGCGTGCCGACAAACTTGGTTACGATACCGGCGGTTAAAATACCGCGGACCAGGTGTACAATGCCTCACTCTTGTCAAAATCGCAGACCGTGGCCCGCTTGGTTTGTGCTCGTGTTACGCTCGTGGTTGTGGAGGGGAGAGCTGGGTGGCACAGTCTGGCGGGGCGAGCCACCGCCGCACCCGCTCTCCCACCAAAAGGCACCCCAAGGGCGGTACCACGCGCAACAGTCCACGCGCGTTCCCTAGGTACAGCGCACATCGATGGCAACATCCAGCGCATCAAAAGAGCATGAAAGCCAACCATCATGCTCGCATCACCGTATCAAAAGCCGTTGAATCCCACAAAACATACTTTGTTTACGCTTTTCAACTCAACTGACACGGCAGAAGCTCCACTTCAGAACAGTTCTTCTCACCTTCCACGTGCTCAAGGCTTCCATTCCATCCGCGCAATCTCGTTGACCGTTCAAAAAGCAGTTCTTCGTTGAGCAGAGCACAGTTTCTCGTTTTCCATCTGCAGTGCATGCATGGTGATATCTCGCCGCATTTCCATGATTAGGTAAAACATTCTTTCTCGAGCAACTTCCCAACTCCAATCCCTAATGACACGTATCATCGCCATTTTTTCAAAGCGTCAGCAGCACCATCTACCAGATTCTACTAAAGCTTAGAATCGGCTTTCTCGATCTTTATGTTGTAGACTCGACAACCCACTTGCCTTTCATTCCTGTGCTGGACTAGCAGTGTTCAGGTTTCAGACGAAGAAATTACAGCCGTTCGCAAAATGTGCATATCCAACACACCATTGTCGTCAGCCGCAGCCCCAACTCTCAACGACCACACGCGGCGCGTCTTGGAGGATCCACGTGGCTTCATCACCGCGTTTCACGGCGGTTCCAGCGACTCATCTCCCGGTAGCTCCATGCACGGCGGCGCCAGCGGAAAATCGCTACTGTCGCACGCGCTGTCGCACACACCGTCGCACGCACTGTCGCCGCCGAATCTCAGCCCCCAAAGCGACCCCCCGAGCACGGGTAGCAGCCGGAATTTCCGCCGATGCTCAAGTGTCGCCACTGGCTATACCGAATCCGTCGCAGCGGCTACGAACGCGTATGTCGCCTCTCACGCGCACGTAGGCACCAGGGCCGGTGCTGATCTTCAAGAGCTTCCGCAATTCACGCAGCCCTCATCGGTTCGTTCGGAGCGTAGTAGAGGCGCCGCGTTTGGCCATTTTGGCGTGAAGGCAGACGTTCCTAGAACTGAAGGGCACGGAAGCTGGCGGGAGTGCGGTTCCGGGACGCACATTAGAAGCCGAGCCGCCGCTACTGGTAGCTTAATTGGCGGGAACCGAGCGGATGATTTCGCGGGGGTGTCGGCGCGACGGAGCGGCGAAAGCGGCGGATCGCAGAGGGGTTTGAGTCGCCTGCTGATGCGCGAGCCCTCAGCACATGCTTCCGCCGCTCCTTGCGCCAGCTTCCGCGGAGACAATTGCGCGGACGCGACCATGGCGGAAGCGGCAACAGAAGGCCCCCAAAGTTGCGCCACCAGTTCAGCCGCGGACGCAAGTTTGACGCAGAGAAAGAGCTGTCGCGGAAGCGGCGTGTGCGCGGACGACCTCGCGGAAGCGGCGGCGGCGGCAGCGGCGGATCCGCAGATTCTTGCGCCTTGGTCGTCGGTGTTTCTTGTAACGGTGGTGGCTATGGTGGTGGTGCTGCTGCTGCCAGCGATGTTGCCGCGCGTCGGCCCGCCGCCGGACGAGCTGCTGCTGCTCCCCGTGCTTGTGATGGTCGTGGTGCTGATGCTAGCTTGCACCCCGACCATAACCAGATCCAAACCGAATTACGCGGTTGTCTTTTGAGAATCTGAGGCGGTTCGAATCGCGCATGCAGCCAGTATGCGGATAACGTTGGTCATGGATTCTGACGGCTGAAGCGCCGAAGTCGTACGGGCATTAGTTAATCCTTCTTAGGCGACTACTGCTGCGTCAAGTCCGCCGCGTGCGGTGGTTGCGCCCTGCGGACGGGGGACTTGCGGCCGTGGCATGTCATCATTAGCATTACGTGGGGTGATGCCCAGGACTGTATAGGAATTTCCTATCAGTTGTTGAACGGTTATAACAGGATACAGTTTGTGGCACTTACCGTACTGTACATATTCATCCACTATTGCATGCCTAACAATGAGCACATTTGTGTATATGAGGAACACAGACTACAGAATGTTATTAACTGTACATAGCAGATCTGCTATTAGTCTGTAGTGCAGAACTATCTGGAAAATCAAAATCTCTGTATGCTTCAAAACTCCGCCTCGTAGCACATGCGCATGCACCTTTTAGCCGACGATTGCGCCAAGGGGATGTAGCTTAACGAGTACCTGATGTGAAATGAAGGGATGGGAACGGAAAGAGAAGGGGGGGAGAAGGAAAGAGAGAGAGGGGATGAAGGAAAGAAAGGGGGGAGAAGGATGGGAAATGAACACTTGAGAGGTTCTTGTGTGAACACAGATAAGTGGATTCGCTTACGAAGAGAAGGAAATAGAGGAAGGGAAGTGAAACAAAGAGAGGGCGAAGTGAAGCGAGAGATACAAGGGAAAGGAATAAAGCACATGGAAGGGAAAGAGTGCAACAGTACTGAGATGAGGCCGAAGAGAAGGAACATGGGAAGATGCTTAGGTACATGCATGCAAACTATGTGATGTGAGTGACTTTTGAGTCGACTCAAAAGTCACCTCGTTACATGCATGCAAACCATGTGATGTGAGTGGTCAAGTCAGAACATAGAAGGGCGAATGTCAAACCATATGTGGCACACGCCCTACCATGAAAGAGCGCATGCCATACCCTATAAGGCCGCATGCTTGCACCAATCATAATGGCGTACACGATACATGGCCTACCATTTATGGTACATGCCATAAAACCCCCACAGTACATGCCATAACACCCACACAGTACATGGCATAACATTCATGCAACCTGTCATGACATTCACGGTACATGGCATACCATTCACGGCACATGGCATACCATCCACGGCACATGGCATACCATCCACGACACATGGCATACCATCCACGGCACATGGCATACCATCCACGGCACATGGCATACCATCCACGGCACATGGCATACCATCCACAGCACATGGCATACCATCCACGGCACATGGCATACCATTCACGGCACATGGCATACCATTCACGGCACATGGCATACCATTCACGGCACATGGCATACCATTCACGGCACATGGCATACCATATGAGGGCACATGGCATACCATATGAGGGCACATGGCATACCATATGAGGGCACATGGCATACCATATGAGGGCACATGGCATACCATATGAGGGCACATGGCATACCATACGAGGGCACATGGCATACCATATGAGGGCACATGGCATACCATATGAGGGAACATGCTTGCACGACGATGCAGAGGAGCGTGAGGAGAGCGTCTTGAACCTGCTCACGGGCAGGAGTCAAGGAAAAGGGAATATGAATATCACCTCATGATAATGGATTTTTGTAAAATTCTAAAGCATCGGAGTCAAGGGAAAGGGAATATGAATATCACCCATGTTAATAACAGTGAAACCACACACAAACGGGTTGCATCATTTGTACAGGGTAAATTGTGCATGCATAAACCAGAAGGGAGTGCGAGGATGTCTCAGTGTACAGAGATTCGATATCACAGGGTAGATTACACACATTGGGAGCAGAAACAGGTGTGAGGACAAGCGAGAAAAAAAAGAAAGATAACTTGTTAAACAGGGTAAATTGCTCACATAAAGAGCAGCAACGAGTGTGAGGACGAGTGAGATGACAAAGACGATGGCAGCACCGATTCGAATCGGATCAAACATCATCTTGAGCTGGCGTGTGAAGCCTATCAGGAACCCTGTGCTGTTGCCAGTGGGGGAACGGAGGAGGGAGAGGGGGGAAGAGGGAAAGGAAGTGGGAGAGGGTGGAGAGGGATTGGGAAAAGAAGGAATCGGACCAGGCATCATCTTGAGCTGCCGTGGCATCATCTTGAGCTGCCGTGTGAACCCTATCAGGAACCCTGTGCTGTTTGCAGCAGGAAAGGAAGCAGGAAGGAAGGAATGGCGGAGGGAGGAGGGGAAGGAAGTAGGAAAGAGGGGATGAAAAAAGGGCGGGGTCGGATCAAACATCATCTTGAGCTGCCGTGTGAAGCCTATCAGGAACCCTGTGCTGTTGCCAGCAGTGGGAGTGGGGGGGGGAAGGGGGAAAGGAAGTGGGGATAGAGGCGGGGCAGAAGAAAAGGATGGGATCAAATGTCATCTCGAGCTGCCGCGTGAAGCCTATCAGGAACCCTGTGCTGTTTGCAACAGAAGGAGGGGGAGGATGCGGGGAAAAGGAAGTGGGAGAGAGCTGACAGGAAGAGGGATGAATTTAGATTATACATAATCTTGAGCTGCTGCGTGAAGCCTATCAGGAACCCTGTGCTGTGAAAAACAGAAGGGGGCAAAAGGATGTAAGCGAGAGGTCGGATCAAACATCATCTTGAGCTGCCGCGTGAACCCTATCAGGAACCCTGTGCTGTTGCCATGGTGGGAGGGAGGAAGTGGGAGAGAGTGGACAGGGAGTGGGAAGAGAAGGTTTGGATCAAACGTCATCTTGAGCAGCCGCGTGAAGCCTATCAGGAACCCTGTGCTGTTTGCAGCAGGGGGAGAGGGGAGGGAAGAAGGAACGGAGGTGGGAGAGAGTGGACAGGGTTTGGGAGAAAAAGGTTAAAATCAATCATAATAGCTGCCTTGTGAAGCCTATCAGGAACCTTGTGGTGTTTGCAGCAGGGGGAGAGGGGAGGGAAGAAGGAAAGGTAGCGAGAGAGTGAATGAGGGAAAGGAGAAGGATTGGATGAAGCATCACCTCGAGCTGGCCTTGTGAAGTGCACCTGGGCACATCCCCTGCCCAGGTGCATGCCTCATGGGCCCAGCCTCTACTCTCATGGGCCCAGCCTCTACTCTCATGGGCCCAGCCTCTACTCTCATGGGCCCAGCCTCTACTCTCATGGGCCCAGCCTCTACTCTCATGGGCCCAGCCTCTACTCTCATGGGCCCAGCCTCTACTCTCATGGGCCCAGCCTCTACTCTCATGGGCCCAGCCTCTACTCTCATGGGCCCAGCCTCTACTCTCATGGGCCCAGCCTCTACTCTCATGGGCCCAGCCTCTACTCTCATGGACCCAGCCTCTACTCTCATGGGCCCAGCCTCTACTCTCATGGGCCCAGCCTCTACTCTCATGGGCCCAGCCTCTACTCTCATGGGCCCAGCCTCTACTCTCATGGGCCCAGCCTCTACTCTCATGGGCCCAGCCTCTACTCTCATGGGCCCAGCCTCTACTCTCATGGGCCCAGCCTCTACTCTCATGGGCCCAGCCTCTACTCTCATGGGCCCAGCCTCTACTCTCATGGGCCCAGCCTCTACTCTCATGGGCCCAGCCTCTACTCTCATGGGCCCAGCCTCTACTCTCATGGGCCCAGCCTCTACTCTCATGGGCCCAGCCTCTACTCTCATGGGCCCAGCCTCTACTCTCATGGGCCCAGCCTCTACTCTCATGGGCCCAGCCTCTACTCTCATGGGCCCAGCCTCTACTCTCATGGGCCCAGCCTCTACTCTCATGGGCCCAGCCTCTACTCTCATGGGCCCAGCCTCTACTCTCATGGGCCCAGCCTCTACTCTCATGGGCCCAGCCTCTACTCTCATGGGCCCAGCCTCTACTCTCATGGGCCCAGCCTCTACTCTCATGGGCCCAGCCTCTACTCTCATGGGCCCAGCCTCTACTCTCATGGGCCCAGCCTCTACTCTCATGGGCCCAGCCTCTACTCTCATGGGCCCAGCCTCTACTCTCATGGGCCCAGCCTCTACTCTCATGGGCCCAGCCTCTACTCTCATGGGCCCAGCCTCTACTCTCATGGGCCCAGCCTCTACTCTCATGGGCCCAGCCTCTACTCTCATGGGCCCAGCCTCTACTCTCATGGGCCCAGCCTCTACTCTCATGGGCCCAGCCTCTACTCTCATGGGCCCAGCCTCTACTCTCATGGGCCCAGCCTCTACTCTCATGGGCCCAGCCTCTACTCTCATGGGCCCAGCCTCTACTCTCATGGGCCCAGCCTCTACTCTCATGGGCCCAGCCTCTACTCTCATGGGCCCAGCCTCTACTCTCATGGGCCCAGCCTCTACTCTCATGGGCCCAGCCTCTACTCTCATGGGCCCAGCCTCTACTCTCATGGGCCCAGCCTCTACTCTCATGGGCCCAGCCTCTACTCTCATGGGCCCAGCCTCTACTCTCATGGGCCCAGCCTCTACTCTCATGGGCCCAGCCTCTACTCTCATGGGCCCAGCCTCTACTCTCATGGGCCCAGCCTCTACTCTCATGGGCCCAGCCTCTACTCTCATGGGCCCAGCCTCTACTCTCATGGGCCCAGCCTCTACTCTCATGGGCCCAGCCTCTACTCTCATGGGCCCAGCCTCTACTCTCATGGGCCCAGCCTCTACTCTCATGGGCCCAGCCTCTACTCTCATGGGCCCAGCCTCTACTCTCATGGGCCCAGCCTCTACTCTCATGGGCCCAGCCTCTACTCTCATGGGCCCAGCCTCTACTCTCATGGGCCCAGCCTCTACTCTCATGGGCCCAGCCTCTACTCTCATGGGCCCAGCCTCTACTCTCATGGGCCCAGCCTCTACTCTCATGGGCCCAGCCTCTACTCTCATGGGCCCAGCCTCTACTCTCATGGGCCCAGCCTCTACTCTCATGGGCCCAGCCTCTACTCTCATGGGCCCAGCCTCTACTCTCATGGGCCCAGCCTCTACTCTCATGGGCCCAGCCTCTACTCTCATGGGCCCAGCCTCTACTCTCATGGGCCCAGCCTCTACTCTCATGGGCCCAGCCTCTACTCTCATGGGCCCAGCCTCTACTCTCATGGGCCCAGCCTCTACTCTCATGGGCCCAGCCTCTACTCTCATGGGCCCAGCCTCTACTCTCATGGGCCCAGCCTCTACTCTCATGGGCCCAGCCTCTACTCTCATGGGCCCAGCCTCTACTCTCATGGGCCCAGCCTCTACTCTCATGGGCCCAGCCTCTACTCTCATGGGCCCAGCCTCTACTCTCATGGGCCCAGCCTCTACTCTCATGGGCCCAGCCTCTACTCTCATGGACCCAGCCTCTACTCTCATGGGCCCAGCCTCTACTCTCATGGGCCCAGCCTCTACTCTCATGGGCCCAGCCTCTACTCTCATGGGCCCAGCCTCTACTCTCATGGGCCCAGCCTCTACTCTCATGGGTTGAAAGTGGGGTGGGAAGGATGTTGATGCTGTCGGGCCCTAACCGCACCTCACCATCTCTTGTCTCACCTGAGGTGTATTTTGAGGCGCCTCAAAGTGGGGTGGGAAGGGTGTTGATGCTGTCGGGCCCTGACCTCACCTCACCATCTCTTGTCTCACCTGAGGTGTATTTTGAGGCGCCTCAAAGTGGGGTGGGAAGGGTGTTGATGCTGTCGGGCCCTGACCTCACCTCACCATCTCTTGTCTCACCTGCCAGTGGCCATGCGAGCGAGTAGGCGGGACTAGTTTTGAGGCGCCTCAAACCGTGCCCAGGTGCATTCCTCTAATCTCAGGGGCGAAAAGGTGGGGTGGGAAGAATGTCGATGCTGTCTGTCTGGCCCTGGCCCTGACCCGACCTCAGCACCTCTCATCTCACCAGCCAATGGCCATACGAGCGAGTAGGTGGGACTAGTTTTGAGGCACCTCAAACCACGGCCAAGTGGATGCCTCTACTCTCATGGGTTGCATGTGGGGTGGGAGGGATGTTGATGCTGTCTATCTGGCCCTCATCTCACCGCACCTCACCACCTCTTGTCTAACCTGCCAGTGGCCATGCGAGCGAGAAGGTGAGAACGAATTTGATGGGAGCACTGACCGGCTGTCTGTCAGGCCCTAACCTGACCTGACCTAACCTGACCTGACCTGACCTCCCCTCACCGCACCTCACCGCACCCCTCTCACCTGCCAATAGCCATGAGGTTCCCGATCGAGTAGGTGAGAGCGAATTTGATGGGCGATGGGAACACGAGAATAGACTGGCGTCAGTAGGGTAGGTAGAAGGAGAGTGGACGGGGGGGGAGGGGGAAAGGGATGTTGTGTGGCTGGGATGGGAGTAGGTAAGAGCGAATTTGATGGGAACACAAGGATGGACTGGCGTTGGGATCAGTGGGGGGGAAGGGGGGATGGGGGGAGAGGACGGGAAATTGAGTAACTAGGAGTGGGGATACAGGAACTTGATGGGCGATGGAAACACGAGAATGGACTGGTGATAGGACCCGTGATGGGAAGGGGGGGGAGAGGGGGAAGGGGAATGGGGGGGAATGGCGGGGGATGGGAAGGTGAGTGGTTACGAGTAGGTGATGGGGGACTTGATGGGCGATGGAAACACGAGAATGGATGGCGTTGAAATCAATGGAGCGGGGGGCACGAGGGGAGTGGAAGAGTTGATGGATGGAATCGCATGAATGGACTGGCAATGGACTCAGTGAGAAAGGAGGGTGGAGAATGGGAGGAAGGGGAGGAAGGGGAGAAAGGGGAGGATAAAGGTGTTGTGTGGCTGGCTCATGAGTCGACTCAAAAACCGACTTATCACAATGGACTGGCGATGAACTCGGTGCGAAAGGAGGGTGGGGAATGGGGGGGAGGGGAGGATAAAGATGTTGTGTGGCTGGGATTGGGGGGTATGAAATTGATGCGAGATGGGCACACAAGAATGGACTGGTGTTGGATTATAGGGACTGGCGTTGAATGGGTTTCCATGAGCGTGCAAAAGATGCCGATGCAGAGGCACATGGGAGATTCATATACCGGGAAAACGTGACTATTATGAATGGTAACAACGGCACCCTTACACCACAGATAGGGTTACCATGAGCGTGCAGGAGATGCCGATGCAGAGACAGGTGGCAAAGCCATATACTATGGGATGGGGGGTATTGAAAACGGTTACCATCGTTACCAGCTGCCACAGAAAGGCGGTTACCATGCAAAGGCGGTTACCATGCAAAGGCAGTTACCATGCAAAGGTGGTTACCACACAAAAGCAGTCAGTCTACCAAAGGAAGGTGGTTACCATGAGCGTGCAGAGGATGCCGATGAGGAGAAAGGTGGCAAAGCCGTATAGCAGGGGAAGGTGGTTACCATGCAAAGGCGGTTACAACACAAAAGGGTGGGTGGGTGCCACAAGAAGGCAATTACCATGAGCGTGCAGAGGATGCCGATGCAGAGACAGGTGGCGAAGCCGTATATTCTCTGAGACGCATTTGCAACAGACATGCAGCAAGGCATGCGAGGGGGGAATGGAGATGGTAAATCAGGGGAGAGTGAAGTTTAGCAGCGTGATGCGTGATGGTAAATCGTTCACAGGCCAGAGGAGCCATGCAGTGGGAGAGTGAAGTTTAGCAGCGCTCCCGCACAACCGTTCACAACCGTTCACATGGCCTTTTCAAAACAGGAGCCAAGGAGCGCACCTGCTTCAGCGTGAGCAAGCAGTACTGCTTCAGCTCGTCCAGAATCGAGGGCTCCCCCTCCACCTTCCCCGCGGCCTTTTCAGAACAGGAGCCAAGGAACGCACCTGCTTCAGCGTGAGCAAACAGTACTGATTCAGTTCGTCCAGAATCGACGGTTCTCCGAGGCATCCACCAGGCCGACCATCTCCCTCGCCTTCCCCACTTCCCTCCCAACAGCCCTCCCCACAGCCTTCCCCACTTCCCTCCCCACGGCCCTCCCCACATCCTTCCCCACAGCCTTTTCCATAAGCTACCAACCAAACAACCAGCAGGAGCGAAGAGCGCACCTGCTTCAGCATGAGCGAGCGGTACTGATTTAATTCGTCCAGAATCGATGGTTCCGGGGGCGGCGCCGAGGGTTCCGCCGAGGCATCCACCAGTCCCACCATCTCCCTCGCCTTCCCCACGGCCTTCCCACAGCCTTCCGCACGACCTTCCCCACAACCATTCAAACAGCAACCAACCAAGAGCGAAAGGAACGCACCTGTTTCAGCGTGAGCGAGCAGTACTGGTTCAGTTCATCTAGGATCGAGGGCTCCGGGGGCGGCGCAGAGGGATCCGCCGAGGCATCCACCAGTCCCACCATCTCCCTCGCCTTCCCCACGGCCGCCTGCGTCTTTTCCACCACGGCGCCCTTCGCCCTGTCTACCGCTTCACCCAGGTGACCCTCGACCCGATTAGAGCGGCTCACAGCTCAGGCTCAACTCAGGCTCAATTAAAGGGCCTAAAAGAGGAGTGAGGGAAGGAACGCACCTGTTTCAGCGTGAGCGAGCAGTACTGGTTCAGTTCGTCCAGAATCGACGGCTCCGGGGGAGGAGCAGAGGGTTCCACCGAGCCATCCACCAGGCCGACCATCTCCCTCGCCTTCCCCACCGCCGCCTGCGTCTTCTCCACCACGGCGCCCTTGGCCCTGTCTACAGCTTCAGCCATCACTTCCTTGAAGAATCCCAGATTCGCCATGTCGCTCGATCGCTGTGCGACTGCTGTGCGACTGCTGTGCGACTGCTGTGGGACTGCTGTGTGGCTACTTTGCGACTGTGCGATAGCTCTGCGAGTCGGAGATGGTCAGCGTGAGGCTGTTCGCTTGCTCTATCTCTGTTCGCTCGCTATTCGACCTTTTCGTTAGCTGTGAGACCTCGGGCTTCTCTAATACACTATCGCTTGGCCAAAGTATCCCAGTAATTTAGTGTTTCTTTAAAGTGAAGACTCGTCTAGCGAAAGCACCCTCTCAGCTAGTGGCTTCGTCCATGGAGTCGAAGCTCGAAGAAGGTGTAAAAACAAACAGTACAGAACGAAACTGATTAACGGAAGTCTGCATGAACGTTGTTTTGGAAAAAGAGTCTAGCCAGAACGGCTCTTGCGAATATTGGTAGCTGGGCTGGGAACGCGGGTCACGACAGACAGTGGCGGAAGGAGGATTCCTAGTCACGATTCTGCTCGTCTAGCCGACAGATTCGCAGTGAAAGTGGGAAGAATGGGACTTATGTGCATCTGACGAGCTTCGTGAATGCTCAAATGGAACTCTTGGGGATTTCATCGCGCTCGAATCCACAACTCTAGATTCCAGAATACTCCTCGTGTTGACTAATGAATCTGACAGCCTTGGTAGTTGGCAAAACCCGGAATTTCAGAGCCGAGTTTCCTCAAATCACAAACTCGCTTGTATAACAGACAGTACCCTGTTTTCAGTAAGAGCACGACTACCTTGGGGTTTGGGTGTGACAGCTCCTAACCCGCCCTGCTGGAGTGCTCGCCCGAGATGCTCGGGTGGATAAATTTACCCCTGATTTATGGGAGAACTTCGCGTTGCTTCGGGTTTCGGGCAGCGTAAAGCACGAATTTGCTTCTGGTTGCTGACATCTGGCTACAGTCGACCGTTGCGATTGGTTGATTGCCGAAAACGACTGGCCCCCACCCCCCAACGGTCACAGCACGGAACGGAAGTGCATTCCACCAAACTTGAAATGGTTATTAATTCAATAAATTAGAATTCGTATTCATCTTGGTTGATGTATTTCCGACAAACTGGGAACGAGATCGTTGCAAGCGAGTACATAATCTCGGGGATAGTTTCCTGACCTTGATATTTTGCTGGTCGAGATTGCAGATCCATTCTGGCTTGATAGCCTCGATAGTTTCTTTGACTTCTTCCGCGAAATCCGGGCTCTGAAGCAGGCTGCATTGCCACTGGAACGAACGGATTCGTTCCCGCTTTTCCAGCCAAATGGCATCAACTATTTCCGCTGCCGCTAGCTCTATAATCACATTCACCCACAATCACACTGTCGCCTTGGTTTCCCCCGCGGATCCCCGCCGTTCCTCCATGATATCCGCGCGCGGTGCTACATCCGTGGGGTTACAGCCGTGCACCCTGCAACTGGGCCGCCCGGGCTACAGCGAGAGCCTTTCGAGCCGGCAATTTACCTTGCACCGGTCGCTCACGGAGCAGAAAGCATTCCGCGGAGCTACAGCCCCGCGCGGAACAGTCTCCGCCAGAAAGGCTGTTCTGGTCTCCGCCACCCGCGACGGCGGCGGCGGAGGTGCTGGCGGTAACGGAGGGGACGATGTGACGGAATGGTGGGAGCGCGAGGAGAGACGCTGGGAGCGCGAGCAGCAGCGGTGGGAGCGGGAAGAGCTGCGGTGGGAACGCGAGGAAGCGCGGTGGACGCGCGAACGCGCTTCCCTCGAATCGGAGATAGCGGCGCTCAAAGCGGAAGTCGAATCTCTCCGCGCCGCGCTTACAAGCGCGGGGGGAGGGGGGCTGACGCAGAGCTCCCCCTCTCTCCTCCCCCAGGCGCAGGCGCAGCTGGCGGAAGCGGTTGGCGGGGGGATGGGCGGAGGAGTAGGGGGAACTGGGGGACTGGGGAGTGATCTATCGAAGCAGCAGCTGCTGGTGCTGCTGCGGGGGCTAACGCACCTGCTACAGATAACGACGGATAGCCACCGAGCCAGCGAGGTAGCCACGTCAGCAGCAATTGCCACGTCATCAGGAGTGATTGCTGGCGCAGGAGCGGAGAGCCTGCTACAGCTGTTGGGGCCAACAGCTTCAGCTACGGGCAATGCTACAGCCGGAGCTACAGGTGGAGCTACAGCCGTTGATGGAGTTAGATCTACGGCTGGCGTTGCAGGAGCAACTGCAGAGGAAATCCTGAGGAACGTTCCCGATGCTGACATCATCGCGGCTGTAGCGTCGCGCACGGTGAACCCGCTCCCTGCTGACGTGGATGAGGGCGGCGCTGACGTGGCAGTGGCTACACCGGGCGCAGGGAAGCAGGAGGAAGGAGCGAGGAAGGGTCAGCGGAAGCTGAATCGGGGACTGTATGGAGATGACGTGGCTCAACTGCAGGTATAGTGACGATTGGAATATGTTATATATATTTATATACATATATACATATATACATATATACATATATACATATATACATACATACATATGTTTAGTTAATGGGTGAATGCTGTAGTGTGAATTGGGGAGCATATCGAGAGGACATGCAGCAACTGCAGGTAGGCTGTCATGTGCCCTTGTGCATGTGCTCCTGTATGTGCGTGCAGGCTGCATTATGTGAATAGATGATGACGAAACCATGCGACCCTGTGTATGTGTTCCTGTATGTGCGTGCTGCAGGCTGCATTGGCTCAGCAGGGGTTCTACTGTGGGGAGGAGGGCGGAGGATGCATCCTTGAGACTCTCTCTCACTCCTATGTGCATCTGCTTGTATGTGCGTGCAGGCTGCATTGGCCCGGCAGGGGTTCTACTGTGGGGAGGAGGACGAGGAGGATGAGTTTTTTGGCGCCAACACCGAGAGTGCTGTCAAGACGTGGCAGGTGAGCGGGTGATGGGAGGGGTAGGGTAGTAGGGGAGGGGGCAAGCGAAGGATGAAATGGTGTAAGGGGTTTTACTGTGGGGAGGAGGGCGAGGAGGATTCGTATTTTGGTGACAACACGGAGAGTGCTGTGAAGACGTGGCAGGTGAGGGGGTGATAGGAGGACTGGATGAGAGATAGGCAGGTGTGGGAGGGATTGTCACACATTTTGAACTCCCCTCTTGCCTGCTTCTGGTCTTGGCTGCTGCTACTACCTCCTTTCCCTCTATTCTCGCTCACTCCTTCGTTCCAATGGTCCCTTGTATTGACTGACCCGGTGACTTTCGAGTCGACTCAAAGTCACTTCGTTCGGGTGGTCTTTTGTATTGACGAGAACCGGTGTGCCCTCTTCCTTCACTCCTGCTTGCAAGGCTCGCGTGGATTCTGTCTTAATAAATATATTTTTGAGTCGACTCAAAACAAAAGTCACCTCTTTTGAGTCGACTCAAAAAGTATTCTCGCTCATTCCTTCCTCCACTCCCATTCGCAAGGCTTGCTTGCTCCCATTCGCAAGGCTCCCAAGGCTTCCGTGGGTTTGTGTTGACGAACCTCACGGGCAACTCCCTTCAATACTCGCTCCTCAAGGTTTTGAGACATCTCAAAGCCTCTATTCTCTCTCATTCCTCTCACTCCCTCCATCCTCGCTTGCAAGGCTCGCATAAGTTCCGCCCTGATGAACCTCACGGGCAACTCCCCGATGCGGCTCTCTTCCTTCCAGTACTCGCTCCTAAAGGTGAATCTTTGCTTCCCATGCGCATGTAGTGAGGCGATTTTTGAGGTGCCTACAAAAAGGCAACTCCCCGATGTGGCTCTCCTCCTTCCAATACTCGCTCCTGAAGGTACGGTTTGAGTCGACTCAAAGCACATTCTGGCTCACTCCTCCCTTTCACTTTTGAGGCGCCTCAAAATTCAACTCCCCGATGCGGCTCTCCTCCTTCTAATACTCGCTCCTTGAGGTACAATTTGAATCGACTCAAAGCACATTCTGGCTTTGCAGGGTACTTTTGAGAATTCTCAAAAATATCCTAAAGGTACACTTTGCGTCGACTCAAAGCACATTCTGAGTCGACTCAAAAGCAGACTCTCTTCCTTCCAGTACTCGCTCCTAAAGGTACAATTTGAGTCGACTCAAAGTACATTCTGGCCGGCTCACTCCTTCCTTCACTCCCACTCAGCTAGACGGCATTATCACACCACCTCCTTCCTTTTTCTCCCCTCCTAACAATATCTCTCCCCCACCTTCCTCCCCCATGCGCCCATCTCCAGGCAACCATGCAGCTTCAGCAAGGTATTGTCAAACGGGGCCTCTTCTCTCCCTCACGCCTTTCCCCTTCCCCCCTTCTCACCTCGTCAACCTTCCCCCCCCATCCTCCCATCTTCAGGCGACCGTGCGGCTTCAGCAAGATGGCATCGTCACACCGGACCTCTTCTCTCTCCTCGTGAAATCCTAGCCTCTTCTCTCCCCCATCTAATACCCCTCGTCCCCCTCTACTCCCCCCTTCACCCCCGTACTGTCACACCTCCAGGCAACCATAAAGCTTCAGCAAGATGGTATCATCACACCACAGCCTTCCCCTTTTTCTCCCCTCCTACCCCATATCCCCTTATCCTTCTTCCACTTCCCCTCCCCATACTGCTGTCTCCCTCCAGGCAACCATGCGGCTTCAAGAAGATGGCATCGTCACACCGGGCCTCTTCTCTCTCCCACCCCTTCTCCCCGTCCCCCCTTCCCACCTCGTCTCCCTTCCCCTCCCCCATGCTTCCATCTCCCTCCAGGCAACCATGAAGCTTCAAGAAGACGGTATCGTCACACCGGCCCTCTTCTCTCTCCTCGTTGGCAATCCCAGACCAGCTGCCGAACCAGCTGCCGAACCAGCCACCAAACCGGCTCCCGAACTTCCCGCAAAGCCGTCAACCGAGCCCTCCTCTTCATCCTCCTCACAAGTGTCCCCCCGCGCCCCCCCTGCCACCCGGGAAAAGAGAGAGATTGAGAGATACGCGAGGAGTGATCTAGAGATGGGGCAGAGGCGGGTGTTTCTTCTGGGGGAGAATCGCTGGGAGGATCCGAATACGTTGATTGGTCGAGGCGGGGAGGAGGTGGAGGGGAAGGAGGAGGGCGGGGAGGAGGAGGAGGAGGAGGAGGAGGAGGAGGAGGAGGAGGAGGAGGAGGAGGAGGAGGAGGAGGAGGAGGAGGAGGAGAGGGGGGAGGTGGAGGGGAAGGGGAAGGGGAGAGGAGGGAGGGATTTGGTGGATGTTAAGGGGAAGGGGAAGGGGAAGAAGGGGAAGAAGGGTGGGGATGGGGGTTTGAAGCCTGTTGTTGTCTCGTGCTACCAGTGCAGAGGGGAGCGAAACGTCGTCTGCATGGGTGAGTTGTTTGTCTTAGCATTAATATGTGTGTGTCTGTGTCAGGCTTGTGTGTGTTGTTTGAGGCATGTAAGTGTCTGTGTGCTTGAGGGGAGAGGGGGTTGAACCCTGTTGCTGTCTCGTGCTACCAGTGCAGAGGAGAGGGCAACGTCGTCTGCATGGGTGCGTTGGTGTGTGTGTGTGTGTGTGTGTGTGTGTGTGTGTGTGTGTGTGTGTGTGTGTGTGTGTGTGTGTGTGTGTGTGTGTGTGTGTGTGTGTGTGTGTGTGTGTGTGTGTGTGTGTGTGTGTGTGTGCGTGTGTGTGTGTGTGTTTCATGCGTGTGTGTTGTTTGAGGCAATTGTGTGTGGATGCTTGAAGAGGGTAATAGGGTTTAGGTTGAGGCCTGTTGCTGTCTCGTGCTACCAGTGCAGAGGGGAGGGCAACATCGTCTGCATGGGTGCGTTGGTGTGTGAGAGTGTGTGTTGTTTCAGGCATTTGTGTGGGGGTGCTTGAGGTTGGTATAGGTTGGAGCTGTTGCTGTCTCGTGCTACCAGTGCAGAGGAGAGGGCAACGTCGTCTGCATGGGTGCGCTGGTGAGTGTGAAGTTTGGATGCTTGAGGAGAGTGTTGCATGTTCATACAAGGAAGCATTCTGTGTGCGTCCTTGTGTGAACTGTTTCTTGATTGCGTCCTTGTGTGAACTGTTTCTTGATTGCGTCCTTGCCCCCTCTATCCGGATTTTATACCGTGCGTGCACTCCCTTTTCCACTTGTCCCTTTTATACCGTGCGTGCACTCCCTTTTCCACTTGTCCCTTTTCTGCCGTGCCTGCACTCCCTTTTCCACTTGTCCCTTTTATACCGTGCGTGCACTCCCTTTTCCACTTGTCTCTTTTATACCGTGCGTGCACTCCCGTTTCCACTTGTCCCTTTTATACCGTGCGTGCACTCCCTTGTCCACTTCCCTTTGCAGAGTGTGAGGGCACTGGGAACTGTAACAGAGTGTTGAGACGTTTCAAATCCCTCAGCCTAACTCCTTTCCCTGCACTTGTCATTTTCCTTAGCAGAGTGTGAGGGCACTGGTGACCGTAACGTCGAGGAACAGGTAAACCCACATCCCTCCTCTCCTGAAACCCTCTCCCCCTTTTTCCCCCAACCTTCCCCTCTCGTCTTCTCCCTATGCAGAGTGTGAGGGCATTGGGGACCTTAACATTGAGGAACAGCTTACACCACTCCCCCTTGCCAACTCCCTCTTGCCTTTCCTTGATCTCTCACCCCTGTCTCTATACCTTGCACTCCACTCCCTTGTCGCTTCCCATTGCAGAGTGTGAGGGCACTGGGGACCTTAACATTGGGGAACAGGTGACCCCACACCCACATTAATGCCTCTCACCCACCTTCCTTCCGTGCCCACTTCTCCTCCCTTTCACTCCCTTGTCACTTCCCCGTGCAGAGTGTGAGGGCACTGGGGATCTAAACATCGAAGAGCAGGTGACCCAACATCAATGCCTCTCGCCCACCTTCCTTCCCTCCGTGCCCATTTCTCCTCCCTTTCACTCCCTTGTCGCTTCTCATTGCAGAGTGTGAGGGTACTGGGGACTTTAACATCGAGGAACAGGTAACACCACATTCCTACTCTCCTTCACCCCACGCCCCCTCTTTCCCCCTAACCTTCCCCTTTAGTCACGCCCCTTTGCAGAGTGTGAGGGCACTGGGGACCTTAACATCGAAGAACAGGTAAGCGTTTCGTGAGCCGATTGTTGAGTCGACCTAAAATCCTCCTGTTGCCGAGTGTGAGGGCAGCAGGGGGGAGCTTAACATCGAAGAACAGGTAAATCCCTCGGATGGTTTAGAAGAGCGTCAGGGCACCGGGGACGTCAACATCCGCGCATGTGAAGCATCCCCACCCTCTTTTTTGTTTTCGTAAGTTTTTTTGCGTCTAATTTCTTTGATTTCGACCTGGAAGAGCTTATTGCGTCATGTATGCGCATTGGACCTCGTTACGACATCAACTGGCTAATATTTGTTTGTAAATCCTTTCCTCTCCTTTTCTTCCCTTCATTGCTTTCCATGCAGTTTCTTGATTGGGTGGAGGACGGTGCTTGTTGCCTCTATTGCAACGGCACTGGGGCCATTACATGTGATTTGTGCGATGGCTCTGGGAAATGAGTTTCCATTGATAGTAAGTTTAAATGGTAGATGTTCCCATTTACTGTTTTAGTGTCTCCAATATACATGTACAATCGACATCGCATGTATCGCGGAAGTTGTAGAACTTCCTTCTGGTCCTGCAAAATTCCAGGAATACGTGGGTGGCCGAGCCGAGACACATGCTCGAAGACTGTGCTGTAAACCTTATAACGAAGGCAACCGTGCGCCCTCCACAGCGGTGCCCACTCCGCAAAATACACGTGTACTTGCGCAACACAAGTTGTACTACACCATGAGGCAGGGTCATGCTGGTGAACTTTCAGTTCGTTTAGAGCGGTTGACTACGATGTTGTGCGTTCCAGAATAGCAAGTTTGTTTCACCGCTTTGAACCTCTACATACCAGTCTAAACAGTTATTCATGAGCTGTAAACAAGCCATGCATGACACGCCCTGAGTAACCGCGCGCCTCGAGAAGGCGGCACAGCAAATAGGCAGATCTGGTTGAGTGCGAGGTTGTGCGAAAAAACTGCTCCGGCAGATTGTCAATCGACGATCGATCGACGAATTCATCAAAGATGGATCGATGATCCGTCGGTTCTCCGCAGACATGGTTGCACGGAAATTGGACAAGTCGCCGCCCTCCACCAGTACTGTAGAATTACCCTCACACATCCATGTCACATCCATTCCTTCCAGCTCACTTGTGTTTCTTGCAAACCTGAGCAATCACCAGCCCAGGAAGCACACAGGACAGGACACAGTAAGAGGGAGCAGATAGCTCCTCCAGACAGAAAATGCCACATGTGAAGTAAATACATCTCCTTGAACTTGGCTCTTCGAGCTCTTCTGGTTTCCTTTCAGGCATAGTTTATGTGAGATTCAATCCGATATTGCGAGCCACGCGTGGAATTTGTACAATGACCCCAGCGGAGAAGTCATTTCTGCTACTCAGCCCCTCGGCAAGGCTCCGAAAAATGGCGGTGGAATCCTCTGGCTATGTTTACCCCGTACTCAAAATCGCCTTCATTATTGCCACACTGGCCCTGCTGTGCCTTTTCGGCACGCGCGAGTACTACGAGGTGCAAGAGGAGATTAAAGAATTCTACGACGAGATTGAAAAGGCGCCGTGTAACAACACCGCAATCCTGTACATCTCCCGATCGAAATATTTCTTTTGCCCGATAGACCCCTCGGCTTCCACGGAGGCAGCTGCAAAAAGAACGGAAGCGGGACTTGCGGCGGCAAGGGCGGTAAATCAGCCACCGAAAAGCAGCGACACCACAGCTATCGACGAGGAGATTGACGAGCCCGAGCCGCCACGGGATGGGTGCGAAGAAGCTTGGGAGTGGTTCACCGACACCAGCGCCGGCGGCGGCGGTGGCGGCGGAAACAGCGGCGGGGATGACGGCGGAAGCAACGGTGGCGATTCCACGTCGGCTCCGCGCGGCAGAAGGCTCTCCCAATCCCGGCGACGCGCGAAAAGGTCGACAGCGGAATACGACACGAACGACCCCAACGGCGTTGACTTCGACGACCAGAATCCGTCCACGTACCCGCCCACGTGGACGCGCGCTTCGGGGATTCCGCGGCGCGAGCTCGGGAAGAACTGCAAGGCGGAGTGGGTTACTTACTCCACGTTTTCCGCCGTGGGACTTAATCGTCTCGCTGACGTCACCAGCATGATTGACCTGCCGCTCGCAGTTGTGGGGTTGCATCAACCGTGGAACGGATTCCGTCCTCGTCTGGTAGCCGTGCTCGAGTACGTCCAAAGCTTGCCACCCGACCGGATCGTCATCGCGACAGACGCGCTGGATGTAACGCCCGTGCCTTCCTGTACCGCCGCCCGTATCATCTCGGCGTTTCTGAGTTTCAACGCGCCGATCGTTTTCGGGGCAGAGCCGTACTGATTCCCGGATCGGCTCGAGGATAAATACCCGGCGCTCCCGCCGGAAGCGGCGGCGGTAAACACGCAGTTTAAGTACCTCAACGCGGGGACGTATGTAGGATACGCGTGGGCAGTTACTGTGGCGCTTAAAGCCGCTCTAGCGAACCCCGTTAGTTGGTTTGACGATCAGCGGGAGTACACTCGGTTGTTCTTAAACCAAACGCAGCTGCTGCCGTTCATTTCCCGATGGGAATACGAGCAGCAGAGCAGTTTGCGGCGGAGGCTGCGGCGCGAATGGCGGTTCGAAGATAAAATCTGGAAGTGGCGTCGCGTGGTGAGGACTATGGAGGCGCGACTCGCGGCGCGACCCGTGATCGTTCTAGACCACATGAACGGCCTGGTTCAGAACCTTCTAGGAACCAACGACGACGATTACGAGGTCGTTGATTTGAGGGAGATCCAACGGATACATCAGCAGCAGCAGGAACAGCCGGAAGGAGAGGAGTGGAACAGCCTTGCTAGTACCACCGGCGGCGGCAGCAGCAGCAGCAGCGGAAGCAGGCAAGCGCAGCCCTTTCCCCCGCTTCTCCCCCTCTCACCCCTCCCCCAATGGCCGTCCGCGCTGCACCTGGGTCTGCGCAACAGACACACGGGGGGGTTCCCGTGCCTTTTGCACGAGCAGGGGGAGAAATTTAACAACCCGTGCTACAGCTTCTGGTGCGGCTACAGATTGACGAGGCGCGGGCAGGCAAGGGGTACATTCCGTGGTGGCGTGTGGGGTGGCTGCACAGAGTGGGCAAGTATAAGACATAATGAGGTTTTAGGGTGTATGAATCCAAGTTACCCATGCTACATCTGCTGCTGGTGGGGCTACAGATTGACGAGGTGCGCCAAGGCAAAGGGTACATTCCGTGGTGGCCTGTGGGGTGGCTGCACAGAGAGGGCAAATATATAACTAGTGCGTTTGCTTGGTGTGTTAAGCCAATGTACCGGTGCTACAACTGCTGGTGTTGGGGCTACAGATTGACGAGGCGCGGGCAGGCAAGGGGTACATTCCATGGTGGCGTGTGGGGTGGCTGCATAGAGTGGGCAAGTACAAGAACTGGTGCGTTTTCTCAAGTGTATCAAACTGAGTTACCCCTGCTACAATGCTGGTGGTGGGGCTACAGATTGACGAGGCACGGGCAGGCAAGCGGTACATTCAGTTGTGGTGTGCAGTGTGTTTGGCTGCACTGAATGGGCAGATGTATTCTGTGGTACGAAACATTCACCGGTGCTACAACTGCTGGTGTTGGGGCTACAGATTGATGACGCACGGGTAGGCAAGAGGAACGGTTCGCGGTGTCGTGTGACGAGTGTTGGAAACAAGTGATTTAAAACGCTTCTGTCGTATCGAAGCTTCAACACAAAACGGAGCTGACTACAGCGAAGAAGCACTCGAGTCAACCAAGGCAACCGTCGGAAGTTACGCGAAGGTCAAAGGTCTCCGACCTTTGACTTGACGAAACGAACAGTGCGACAGCAAGGACACATAACTGACACGTTACAGAGCAATTACCCGAGTCGGCACTGTATCGAACCGCAACAGCAAAAACAGTTAAAATAGAACTTTCCATATTCCTTTGTAATCATATAAAACCTTTGTATTTCTCTGCTATTATCAACTTATCTTGTTCTCACACACTAGCACAAGGTGGTTCAAGCAATTCTTCATTAAACGCTTCCGCTATTACATCTCTACGTCAACACCCGATCTTAGTCCTGAAAGTTCCTAAGGGCTTTTCTCAGGCCAACATGGTATGAGAGCAAGGCGGGACAAGATCACTTTTTCAAATTTTACAACACAAGTCATGGCTACACAAAAGGAAAGGAGCTCATCCAACGGATCTCTCGGCACCACCCCTACTCCACCTCCAGTCTCTGGCCTACAGACAGAAGAAGGCACAAGACCAGCTGCAGAGTCAACGGAAACCCCCGGGAATCAACAAGCAGGCTTCGACCCAAACATGATGGAGAAATTTTTCTCCTTCATGTCCTTCTACGAGCAACACCAGCAAGCAGCTCCTGCGCAATCAAACAACAGCGACAACAACAACAGAGCAACACCGATGAGTCTTGATGGTTCATCGTACGTGCGCGGAAATCAACAACAACCTACCTTTGCTGCGTACGAGACTCAACGCGGCTCCGTCAGTTTCGCGCCGCAGCCGCAGTCTTCACCTGGACAAGAGAAGACACTGGACGCGCTTCAGGTGCAATCGCAATTTGCACACGTTCTCAAATTGCAAACATCAACGCTTTTCGACGGGAAGGATTTTTATACCTGGTCTTTTGAATTTGAGCTGATGATGGAAGGCGCGCAAATCCTCGGATTCTTCGACGGGTCCCTGCCATATCCAGCACACGGGACACAGTACGACAAGCAGCAATACACGTATCAGTCGCTGATGGCGTATACAATACTTCTTCGAAACTTGACGCCAAACGAGCAACAGAACATCCGGTCTTATCGAGGATACGGCAACTCCGCCGAGCTAGCTTACGACCATTTGAAGAACCTGTATCAAGCAACAGACAGCGTTAACCAGAGCCGTCTCATGGCACAGCTGACGACAGTGGAAATGAAACCCGGCGAAAAGGGAATGGCTTATATTAGCCGTTGTCGCGGACTGCGCGACAGACTCCTTCGATGCGGAGGATCAATCTCGGAAGAAGCATTTGTAACAGTCATCATCGCCGGTCTTGGACCTCATTGGCGCTCCACTCGAGCACTCCTTCGAGCTCACGGGAAGATCTCTGAAGCAGCACTCTGCGCCGGAATTCACGTTGAACAGCAAGATATGGACCTGCACGAAGAACGACACAAGAAGAAAGCATTAGCACCGGAGTTCGCCTTCCACACTCAACGACGCTACAACAACAACAACAACCGACACAACAACCAACAAGTACAACAGTACGTCCCACCGTTTTGTCACCTTTGCAAGACGTCCGGTCATCCGCGCACACACTGCCCGAATCAGCAGCAATCGACAACACCGCAACGTCAACTTCGGCCGTCAAACAGTCAAGTAGCTTCTACAGAGGCGCATCCCACCAGCCAAGCGCAACCTTCAACATCTTCAACATCGCAATCTGCACAAGGAACAAGAAACATCGTTAGCTGCATGACAAGAACGACGGACTCCTGCATCACTGGATCACCACCCCACTACTCACCAGAAGACCAACTCGATGAAAGGACTCCCCGCCGCGAGTCACTGGAGCCCAATCCGACATATGCAGCTATCGCCCAAAGCGAGCCATCCGGGCAAGACACCTGGTTCTTGGACAGTTGCTGCGGACAACATATGTGTTCCTCGAGTCGTTTCGTCCAACAAGAGCATCAACTTCAGCGCGAAGTCGTCATCACTGTGGCCAACAACCAGAACCTGCACACACGACGACAAGGAGTAGTACAAGTTCAATCCTGAGAGACTAACGTCATCTTACAAATGTCTAAAGTGTTGATTGCAGAAGGACTTGGCTACAACTTACTGAGCGTCAGCCAACTGATGGCGAAGGGGATCCATCTTAAAGCAGACAGCACCACACAGGAGTTCAAGCTATTCCACGGTAGAGGAGGACTCTACATCGGCAGAGCGGTCTTGAAAAATAACGTCTTCGTCCTCGACTTTGTACCAGATCAAGGAACTGCCGATAGCGACGCCATCGTCAACTTCGCCTCTTGGACGCACCCACCGGACCTCGATCCCGACTTCAGCCTTGGAGGGTTTTGGTATTCATATACCATACACGAAGCAGAAAGAACACGGGCATTAGCAACAATTCGGCAAGAAGAAACAACATCGACAGCAGCAGAGACAACATCGGCAACAACAACAACACTTACAACACCAATCGCGAACTCTTCGACGACACCAACACTCATCGACGACACTCCACCGACTCCTGCGCAGCAGCTAGCTCCCACTCCACGTGAAGTTCACAGAAGTGCCAATTTCACCGCGGGTTTTTACTCCAACTCCGACCTGTATAGGCGCTCACCCGGACATTGTGCAAGTGAGTCCCTGTGGCACGAACGACTAGGTCATCCAAGCAACACCACGTTAAACAATACAATCAAGGCAGCAGTGCTCGACAAAGACTCACTCCTTCTACCCGACGGCAAAGAACTCCAACGAGTCCGCGGAACATGCTTTACCTGTCCCGAAGCCGATTTACCACATCAACCGTTCGCCTCTCACCACAATCCAAGCGCGCCAGCTTATCCACCACTCGAGAAAGTATACAGCGACATTCTGTATACTCGCGAACAAGGACAAGGCGCATATAATTACGTAATCACTTTCATCGACGCCGCCACCCGTTACGTCTGGCACCTTAATCTTCCAAGTCGCGACATGGCCTTCGAAGCCTTCGTCGCTTGGCTACCTGTGGCAGAACGAGAATCGGGCGCAAAGCTGAAAAGCTCCCAGTCTGACGGAGGAGGGGAATATCAGTCCCAGAGGTTTAGGCAGTACCTCGCAACATGAGGCATCAAGCGACTCATCTCGCTTCCCTACGCCCATCAACAGCAAGGCGTGGCAGAACGGATGAACAGAACTCTCCAGAACACCATGCGCAAATTGTTGCGTGGCATGCGACTGCCCAATCACCAGTGGCCTGAGGCGATGGACCACGCTGTAATGCTGCACAATGTGCTTTCGTCGTCGTCACTTCCGAACAACGCATCACCGCACCTGCTGTGGACAGGAAAGCTGGGCAACACAAAAATGTTACGAGTCTTCGGGTGCATGGTACAGTATCGCCCGCACACTGCAAGAGCCGGAAGATTTTATCAACGCGCACAGTGGGGACTACACCTGGGCTTTGAAAAGCATTACAACGCGTGGAAGATTTTTGACGTCCACTCGAAGGAAACAGTGGCAGCACGTGATGTCATCTTCTACGAGCGACTCACACTTCAAACGTACCTGGACAACCTGGCAGCAAATCGAGACCTCACAGGCAGCTTCGGTGGCAACCGAGCCTTTGCTTCAGCAGCAGACGAAGCTGACTGGGACGAGCAAAACATGGACAACGCATCCGAAGAAGCAGGACCACTCCCATACTGCTCCGTGCCTATCCCCATGGACGACGAAAATCCTCGCGAAAGTGTCAACGCCGAAACTTATTTCGACTTCGCCGACACTGGTTACGTTCAACCTCAACCGGTTGACACCAACATCCCCGAACGCGTAGGACCAAATTTCTTACCAGACCCCGAAGCAGGAGACGAAGCAGCTTATCCAAAGGACACAAATCTCCCCCGCTACACACAGAGTGGCCTACAGATACTGGGACTCGTCACCGCCGTCCACGGAGCAGAACCACCTAAAGAGCCTGCGACAATTCACCAGGCTCTGGCGGGGGGACACAGGAAAAAATGGCGTGAAGCCATGGACAAAGAATTGAAGGCGCTGCAGGAACGCAACACCTGGAAAGTCGTGCCTATCGAAGTGGCACGCAACAAAACTATCCTCACGGGAAAATGGGTTTTCCGCGTGAAAACAAAAGCTGATGGAACAATCGACAAGTTCAAAGCACGCTGGGTCGTGCGGGGCTTTGACCAAGAGCAAGGGCGAGACTTCACGGAAACATTCGCCCCAGTAAGCCAACATACCTCACTGCGGATTCTCCTCGCAATCGCCGCCATGAACCGGAAGAAGCTTCGACAAATCGATGTCGCCAACGCCTTCCTCTACGCCCCCGTCGACGCTGAGATTTTCGTCGAACTCCCGCACGGGTCCAACGCAGGCCCGAACCAAATCTGTCAACTGGAGAAGTCGCTGTACGGGATTAAGCAAGCCCCGAGACTGTGGCAGCAGCACCTTCACGCCCGCCTAATTCGCATCGGATTCCTTCAGCTACCACACGACCAAGGGATGTATCGACTGGCAAAAGACACCGACTACATTCTACTTATCATCTACGTCGATGATCTTCTCTACATAGGCTCCACCGACGCTGTAACGACATGGTTTGAAGGGGAGCTGCAGGGAGATCTAACTCTCACCGTCGCAACCACCGTGACACAGTACCTAGGACTGAACATCGAAGACGGCGACAATGCCATCTACCTCAGCGCTGCAAAATACACGGATACTATTGCTAAACGCTTCGGTCTCATCCCAATGGCTATCTCCACGCCATACCGCTACACCGACGGAAATCGAAAAGCTCAGCCCTACTCAAACCTGCTGGCGTCCGCGACTACCAAAGGAAACTAGGCTGCCTACTCTTCGCAGCCGTCACCTGCCGACCGCATCTATCCTACTCAGCTAGCCAACTTGCTACCTACCTCAAGAAACCTGAAGCAGAGCACATGCTCGAACTCGACCGAGCGCTTCACTATCTCGTCAGCACCCCGACGATCGGCCTCACCTACCACACAACCAGCACCGCAACACCTGAACTAATCGGCTACGTCGACGCCGATCACGTTGGAGACTCCGACAACAGACGGTCTCGAACCGACTACGTCTACAGGCTTGAACCTATCGGGCCTATCTCATGGCAGTCGAACAAGCAAGAGCTAATCGCTCTCTCGTCAGCAGAAGCAGAATATATCACACTCTGCTCAGCAACCAAGGAAGGGCTATACCTTCGCGAACTACTGGAGGAAACAAAATTGGCCCATTTACCCAATTTCTCTCTCTTCTGCGACAACCAATCGGCCATTCGCATAGCGAACAAAAACGGGTTCGCGAATCGAACGAAGCACGTCGCCCTTCGGTACTTCTTCGTGAAAGACGAGATCGAAAAGGGAAGACTCGAACTATCCTACTGTCCCGCATCCGAGATGGCAGCTGATTACTTGACCAAGAAACTCGGAAAACAGAAGTTCGAGTACTGCATGGTGCTGACTGGACAAGGACACGTCATCAGCAGCGATCCTCCAGAAGCGAAGGGGAGTGTTGGAAACAAGTGATTTAAAACGCTTCTGTCGTATCGAAGCTTCGACACGAAACGGAGCTGACTACAGCGAAGAAGCACCCGAGTCAACCAAAGCAACCGTCGGAGGTTACGCGAAGGTCAAAGGTCTCCGACCTTTGACTTGACAAAAACGAACAGTGCGACAGTAAGGACACATAACTGACTCGTTACAGAGCAGTTACTCGAGTCGGCACTGTATCGAACCGCAGCAGCAAAAACAGTTAAAATAGAACTTTCCATATTCCTTTGTAATCATATAAAAGCCTTGTATTTCTCTGCTATTATTAACTTATCTTGTTCTCACACACCAGTACAAGGTGGTTCACGACAACTCTTCATTAAACGCTTCCGCTATTACATTTCTACGACAACACCCGATCTTAGTCCGGAAAGTTCCTAAGGGCTTTTACCAGCCCAACAGTTCTCACACACTAGCACAAGGTGGTTCAAGCAATTCTTGATTAAACGCTTCCGCTATTACATCTCTACGTCAACACCCGATCTTAGTCCTGAAAGTTCCTAAGGGCTTTTCTCAGCCCAACAACGAGGTGGCTGCATATGAAGAGCAAGTATAAAATTTGAGATGCTTTTTGAGTGTATGATGTCAGTTGCCCCCGTTACAGCAGCTGCGGATGTAGATTGGTGAGGAGCAGGCAGGCTAAGCTAAGGGTTGCATTCTGTGGTGGTTTATGTACAGGAGTGGGCTGGAATAAAAGTACGAGGTGAATTTCGAGTGTAAAGAGTCAGGCTTCCATGCTACAGCTGCTGGTGTGGCTACAGATGGACATGACATGACATGGTATCGTACTAAACGCTCATGCTCCGCCTCTCGCGGGGGTCTAAAATTTTGTAATTCCTTTACCTCAAGCCATTACGAGTCCAATCCGCTCTCACGTGTTCAGTGTTCCTTGTGTGTGCCGCGTGATCGTGTGGCCTGGAGTTACCTGTAGTTGTTCATATTTAGTATTAGTAAGACCCTAGGGTCTAATATCCAGGGGATTAGGTCATCACTTGCCAATGTGTTCCTTTACATGCTCTCTACTGTCAACTCTGGCAGATGGCTGGGACATAATTGATAAGCCTGGTTAGTTAGCCCACCAGTATGTTGCCAGCACCGAAGTACAATTTAAAATGACCAGTTACATCAAGGATAATTCCGATACCAGTAGCAATCATCGCATGTGCCGTACTAGGTATGTGTGGCTTATATACACCACATGCACACTATACAGGGGGCACCATAGGCACCATGTAACGCCTGATATAATACCCTTTCCCACCACGCTAATTTAATCTGCACCATTGTCAAAGCAGAAGGGACTCCTTACCATTAGCACCAATCCCATCACTACTCCCTTCACTCCACGAGTCCCATAAGTCCAGGCATACTAGTTCATCCCCCCTTTCCCCAGTTCAGGTCCCCCCCCCCACAGCAGTAGTAGTGCTGTTGCTGGTCATGTTACCGGTACCGCTGCTTCCATTTAGATTCTTCTTCGTTTTACCGTACGGATGCACAGTAAACTTGACCTTTAACCCCGCCTTGCAATCGCCGATAAAGCTGCTTCCAAAGTAGATTGATGTTCCGACCATGTCTGGTTTGATCCAATAGAGCATCCATCCAACCGGCGAGTAGGGGAAGATGAGTTTCGAGCCGGAGAAATCGCAGGCTTTATACTTGGCTTCAGATTCAAAGAGACGCACGTCGTGAGTGAGAGGGCTCACCCAGCGGAACACTGCAAAGGGAACAAAGGGGAAAGGGAGGGGATGGGCACAAAGGGTAAGGGTGCATTTGGGCCATTTGGGCTCAACGAGACGCATGTCGTGAGTGAGAGAGCTCACCCAACGGACCACTGCAGGGGAAGGGGGGAGGGAGGGGATGGGCACAAAGGGATGTGCATTTGGGCTTGAAGAGATGCACGTTGTGAGTGAGAGAGGGCTGACTCACGGCAGCACTGGCGGAGGTGGGAGCATGCTTGCTGCAGGCGGATGTGGTACCGCACCACGCCCTGTCTGTACTCGTTAATATAATATACACACGTATTCCGCTATAAGACAAACTGTACACTTAAGAAGAACATAATGAGGGTACAGCTTGGGAGGCGTCCAATCCCACTGCACACCGAAATGCCACCGGCGAATGTTTTACGGCAGCACTCCCCTGTGCGCGTTTTAAGCGTACTCCATACACTCACTCTGTTAAAGAACCCAAACTGAACACTTACATAGGACATAATGCGGGTACAGCTTGGGCGGCGTCCAGTCCCACTGCACGCCACGATGCCACGGGCGGATGTGATACGGCAGCACGCCCCCCACCGTCACCTTGTACGTTCGCACCGCTGGGATCTCCTGAAGGTTCCTACGCGTGGCCTGCAATGATGATGAGAGAAGGAAGGGAAATTTGTTTCAATGTGGCATGGCAGAACTCCCCCCACCGTCACCTTGTACGTCCGCACCCCTGGGATCTCTTGAAGATCCCTTCGTGCGGCCTGGTGTGTGGAATGGAATAGGTGGTACAGGCAGGGGTGAGATATGCAGCAGGGAGTGGGACCTTGTACGACAGCACCCCCCCCACAGTCACCTTGTATGTGCGCACCCCTGAAATCTCCTGCACCTGCTTTCGAGTTGCCTGGCGTGTGTGGGGGATTCGATGGCAAAGAGAGAGGTGAGATATGCAGCAGGGAGTGGGACCTTGGACGGCAGCACGCCCCCCACCGTCACCTTGTCCGTTCTCACTCCTGGGATCTCCTGCAGATCCCTTCGAGCGGCCTGCTGGGTGAGAGAAGAGGCAGGGGTGTGTGTGTGTGTGGGGGGGGGGGGGGGTGGGGGGAAGTTGGAATGACTTGGGAACAGCAGCAGCACGCCCCCCACCGTCACCTTGTCCGTCCGCACCCCTGGGATCTCCTGCAGATCCCGTCCTGCTGCCTGCAAGGATGACGAGAGAATGAAGGGAAGAATGATTCAACGTGGTATGGCAGCACTCCCCCCGCCGTCGCCTTGTCCGTTCTCACTCCTGGGATCTCCTGAAGATCCCTCCGCACAGCCTGAATTCCACGAGCCCAGGAGGGAGGAGGGGAGGGGGATTTGAGTCATAAACAGCAGCAGCACTCCCCCCCACAGTCACCTTGTATGTGGGCACTCCTGCGATCTCCTGAAGAGCCCTCCGCAAAGCCTGGGACGGGTGTAAGAGGGGTGGGGTGAGACGATTAACACGGGCGCATGTGGTATGGCATCACTCCCCCCACCGTCACCTCGCACCCCTGGAAGCTTCCGAAGGTTCCTACGCGCGGCGTGGGATGAAAGGGGGCAGAGGGAGACGAGGGAGGGAGGGGTGGGTTAAGTAGCAGGGGGTGGGGAAGTGGGGGTCAGAGCGCGGATGGGCGGTGATGGTCGCGCACGGCAGAGGCACGCCCGCCAACGTCACCCCATCGCAAAAATCGTTTCGCGAATGGCGATTGGAGCCTTGCGCAGCCGCGTGCGATGCGGGGGGGGGGGGGGGCACGGGGAGGAAGCGCGCGTGGGCGGAGAGAGGGAGGGAGGGGGAGAGGGGAGGAGGTGGAGGGGAAAGGGGGAGCGCGTCGAGTCGCGCGGCGTTAAGATTGCGGCGGCTGCGCGGCTTGACTGATAAGTCGACTCCGAAATCGAATCTTCAAGACTGACCTGTCCTTGCAGAACGAGGCTTGCGAGAAACGCGACGATCAGGTAACCCGCCGCAAGCCGTCTCGCGGTAGTCGGTTTCATGGCGGCGAGCGAGTCGCCCCAACGGGTTCCGCCACGGCCCAGAGTTGTCTTGAAGGTAGCCCGGAGAAGACAACTGGAAGCGATTCTTGAAGGTAACGATGGCTCCGCTTCTCAAGAGGTAAGCGACTCCACCGGCGTAAACGATTGATCGACTTGGAGGGTTCACAAGTTGTGGACCCTGTGACTGGTTGGCGCTTCGACGAGAGATACAGAGACTACGTCGTCGGAGACAAGTGCCTGTAATAAACAATATATCAGCGAAGGCGATGCTGTTGATGTAAGAATGATAAGCAAGGGAGTGGGTTGGAGTTGTGTGTCAGAATGATAAGGCCTCTGCGTACGAACTGAAGCTACTTGTACTGTCTACACTATGTAGACTAGAGATGAGGAGCAGAGATCAATCCAGTCAGGGCGGATTCCTGGCTTTGGGACATCCGGGCTTCGAGTCATCCCAAATCTTGGGAAGACACAAACTGCAATGCAGAACCTCGGGACAATGAGCCGACCTTGTTCACGATTTTTCCGGACAAATATTTAGCTGGCTACCCGAAATCGCAGCTCTCGTCGTTGTAATTTGCGATCGCGAGAGCTAACTGGCGAGCGATTTCGAATTTGGACGAGGCTGAAATGTGCAATGTTGCACAAATTTTGTCGCAACTTAAAGCCCGCGTCCCAAATTGCGGGCCGCGAGGGTCAAGTTTTTAAAACTTGACGAAGTTGAGTGTCCAAGCTTTTGAAAGTCACGCACTTGCAATTTGGGACTTTCGAAGACAGATTCACTCACCAGGGGGAAAACCGAGGGTTGGCTGGGTCTCGCGAAAAAAACGAACCTAGACGAAATCGGAAACTCTCGCCAAAGCCCACACCAGAAAAACTCCCTCTGGTCAACTTTTAAAAGCATGAACAATTTGGGCCGCCGGCTTTAAGAAATGTTGTACTCCAGCTACGCGAAACATTTTTTGGGGAGAGCTTTTGTTTCGTTCGCCATGTCGCAGAAGCTCGCCAACTCCCGAAGAGGAAGACCCGAAGCTCGAGTCAGGAAAACCCGCGGCTCGGGAAATTAATTCGGGATGTCCCCAAAGCCCGGATGTCCCGAAGCCAGGAATCCCCCCATAAGAGATCTAGTGCAGCAGTCGAGGAGAGCAGGGTGAGCGACAAATTGCACATTGCCCCTTCTTCTCTCTCACACGGACGGATGCTCCTTTTCCGAAGCAAGTTCGCGCTCCGTGGTTGGATTCGGTGTAATTGGGTCTGATACATTTTCCGTGTGATGCTGCTTGTTACGGGGGCTTGCAGCACGGTCAGCAGCACTTCCATGAGGCTGAACCTCAGACATGCCGAGCCTTAATTTGTCAGCTTTTGTCACGGCGAACCTCTCGTACCTAATTCGGAAGTTCAGCCAGAGAGGGCTACTCAGGTTTGGAACGAATCCATAAGTATTTAACTCGCGTATGATTGGACCGACGAATCAGGTCCGGTGTGGCTGAGAAGCTTGACCCTAAGCCAACTTCAGCTGAAAGGCGCTTCAGCTGCTAGGCTGGCAGGCAGGCACGAGTGTCCCTCCCTGCCTGTCACCCAACCACATGCGTGGAGCACCGAACTCTGAAACGACGTTGTCGGTGGCACGTTCTCTCTTGATTCCGTCATCGAACAAAACAGAAATACAGTGTAGGGACAAATGTAGGCAGAACCTTGCGTTGACAACAAATATTAGATGCAGATAGATTATCTTGCAAATTGTGTACACCACAATATGGTTTTGGTATCCACTACCCGTGCACTCTCACAGTCTTCGGCTCGGCTCAAAACTTAATTCTTCCCAGAATTGTGCTTTTGTTATTGGACGTGGCCATGCTAGGCTGAATGCGCTGGCAGAGGAAGGTTCTGCGACACCCATGGACGATTCCAGCGATGCAGATATTTCCTCGCTGGCGCCAAAGATGAAGGAGGGTTGTCCACGTGGTGACAAAAATGCTTGGCAACAGCCGATGACGTCAGTCCTGCAATTCCCGTTAATGCATACCCTGCTGTGCATCGAGTTCACACAGTGTAGAATTCGGACATATTGATAAGTAGATTCGGACAGAACTAAAGACACAGAAACATGCAACACACTATATTTACAGAGGAGAAAACAGGTAGCTCTAAGCTACCCACAGCAACACACTACCGTACAGCAATGCCTTGGCCTGGGTCTAGCTGATAAGCCGGTACGAACGAGAACAGAACGTGGTGCCGTTCTAAACGGAGCTACCAGGGGATCCTTTGCGCCTTGACAGTTCCTTCTTAAAGCTCGCGTCTCAGATTTCCAACCTTTTAACACTTGGTTGGGTTTTCCCGTCTGTGATTGGGTAACGAATGACGAATTATTTGACGAGTGGGTGAAAAAAACACAGCGAACTCCCAAACAGTCGAGGCCAAAACAAACCAGGGTGGGTTGGTTTGGGTGGAAAACGAGCCAAGGGGGACAGGTTTGGTCCCGGGTTCTGTCAACGTTGAGTTCAGAGTCTCATATTTTCGAGAGTTGTTAACACTTGGTGTGCACGGGGAAGTGTGCGACAGCCAACTTTCCCAACCCACCCCTTGCTTTGGTGTGCTTTGCGACAAACTCTGCTGTTACCGGATTCCAACCGTTTAACACTTGGTTGGATGGCAGAAATATGAGACGCGAGCTAATCCTGGCTCCTGTCATGCATCCGCGCTCTAATCACGGCCTCCGCATCCTCCCACCGGTACACATTTATCGCGGTTTTCAACCCCATTTTGCAGTCGAAATTCCCGGGAATTTTGCTCGAAAAATACTGAGTGGTGTTTTCCCAGCCTTTCGGGGTCAAGTACGGGAGCCAGCCAACAGGAGAGTTGGGAAAGAGAAGCTTGGCGCCGGAAAAGTCGCAATTGTCGAATTTAGCCTTGCTTTCCATCATATACACGCTGTGAGGAACTGGGCTGACCCAGCGGAAAACTGCACGCGACAGGGCGGGAGACAGGTATGTAGAACAGTAAGGCTGTGAGGGCGGGGAGGCGAAAAGCGAAAGCACAAACGATTGGCCTTAGACCAATGGAGAGTGCTCAAATCGAAGGTGACGGTGAGGAACACAGAATACATATGGTGAAATAAACCCTATGACCGCTGAAAACTATAAATCAAATTGCTCTATTGGTCCGATCTTTTACAATTGAAAAAAAACAAAAACCATAATAAAGCTCTAGATTTTTTATCAAAGACGTACTGAGCAAGAAGTCTGGGAAGACCGGCGGCGGTTCGGCCCAGATTAATTTCATCGTCGGACTCCACGGGCTCAGATGGTTGGGCAGAAACCCGCCGACCGTTACTTTGATTGCCTGCATATAATGGGCGGGTGTGACAGAAACGAGAGGCAAAAGGTTCATCATTGGAGTCCTCAGGTTCCGACGGCTGGGTGATAAAACCACCAGGCATTTGCGCATTCCCTGAGTAGAAGCGCGTGAAATAGTGAAAAAATAAAACCGGGTTTTATGCTCTTCCGTACAATAAATGCGACGTTTGAGAGCAGTACGCACCTGAATGGGCAGAACATTGCCAGCTGCGACGAAGAAGACGATTAGAAGCACCACCGCAAGACGGATGTGACAGTTCGGACCCATGTCGTCGACGAACGCGAGTTATTTCGTCCTTAAACGACGCCGCGAATCTCGAATGCACGGACCAAAAGTGTGAAATGCTGTGTCTGCTCTCGGCCCTTCTCTGCCCTAGTTCTGCTGTCACAAAGTCTCAGGCTGAAAATGGTAGTAGGTAGTAAAGAAAGGCAAGATAGGCTCGCGTCACTGCATCTTTCACAACAGATGCGGCTCTGAATGCGGAAGCAAAAAGGCTTGTTACGTTGGTGCTATGACGAAATGGTTTTGCAACTGCTTTGCTCGCTGCAGCGCTTCTCAATTTCTACAGATTTGTAGCTGGCTTGGGCTTTCCCCCTTGCCTGGCAAACCAAATGTGTCTCCCATGCACGCTGTGCCTCCAACCCAAATTCCTACATTTTTCCGCCCCAGCCTCCGCCTCCTCCAGGTCTTGGCATATTTTCACGTGTCGCCTGGTATGGACGCGCGTCGCGCCGTACAGCTGTGCTGCGCGTGACCAGTTCTTGGCAAAATTGCGCGACGCGCTGGATCTCGAACTTTCCTCAATCCCATCGACCAAGCTCGCACCGCAGGTAGGGAAACCTAACCTCGTCCAAATGGATCTACCTACATGCGCTTCCACGTTATCTTCACGGGGGCGACGTGAACACATTGACGTTACAGGTGCTTTTTTTTTTCCGGGGTCAGATTTCTCTGACTGCAACTATGGGTTAGAATCTTTCATCAAAGACAAATGTGCCAACTGTCGCGTCACGTCAGTCCACACGCGCCGACAGACTTTGTCCTACACTTCATTTGTCTCGTCATTATTTTGGGTGTTTCTAGGTTGGCAGGTACTGGGTCTTATTAGGACGCGTCATCGGCATAATGATCACGTGATCGATCAAGAAACTGGCGACATTCAACCACTTGAGGCTCCCTTTAACTGCATGGCGCACCTCACTATCCAGGTCTATCGAAGTAACAAATCCGAGGATTGACGCGATCATTTCCAAGACCGCCTCGTCTTGACGCATCCTTTCTTCACGCATCCTTTCTTCACTGCTGTTGCTCTTGATGATGAGGGGTGGGAGCAGAAGATGATGGCGGTGGTTGTTGGTCTTGAGCATGAGACGCATCTTCGTGTTGCTGCTGCGGTGATGATGCAGGAACTCCACTTAGAATGATTGTTGGAAGTTCGAAATCTGCAAAGGTAGAGAAGGGAGAAACTTGAGAGGAAACAAGAGGGAAAGAAGATTTCCAATGTGTCCCTTGACATTGTTGGAATGTCAAGAGACATTGTTGGAATGAACTGCTGCTACTGCTTGCGTGGCACCAGGGTGGCGGGAAAACTTTCACGTGGCGAAAATTTTCGCCACAGTTTCCCCGTCAGCCAAAATTAGAATCTGCAAAGGGCATCTCCCAACATTACCCATTCGCCACTTCATCATCCTTATCTCCAGTCAGCAAGGCACACTTCCATTTTCACCCAATACAAATCCTTCAATCCTCCACCTCATATCTTCTCCAATCCTCCTCAACCTTCTCCTCCACCAATCAATCCAAAGATTCCCTACCAAGCCTTAAATCAAAGCCCCATTCATTCCAATCACCAAGCCTTAATTTCAAGGCCACATTCATTCCACTCACCAAGCCTTAAATTCAAGGCCACATTCATCACCCCCACCTTATCCAACTTAACCAATCACAATCATTCATCTCCTCCTCTTCTTCATCCAACCTCAAGCTCCACCAAATACAAAACAAAGGGTCCACCCCATTCTTCTAATATACTTTACAAGCAAGTTTTTACCTAAGCTCTGCACAAGTTCTACTCCAAGCTCTCACAAGGCCACTTCAAAGTCCTCCTCCTCATGCCCAAATCCTAAGGCTCCACTCACCACCAACCTCTCCCAATCCAAGCTCATAGCCATGTTCTCCAACTCTAGAGAAGCTTATGCTTCATAGTCTTTCTACTAGATTGTTATCAATGGTTGCTCTTTAAGTCCATCATGTACCTCCTTTGGACTAGTGCATTTTAAGTTTTGAGGCCTCAACATCAACCTTTGACTTTCTTCTAATCAAGACTCAAGCTTCACCTTCAACACTCAAGCTTGGAGGTTCTTCTCTACACAATAAACAAGATCTACACCTCAACACTCAAGCTTGGAGGTGCTTCTCCACTCAACAATCAAGATCTACTACTCAACAATCAAGCTTGGATCTCCTTCCAACAATCAAGATTCACAATTCAAGCTTGGCTTCTTCAAGTTACAAAACTCCTTCAAAATGACAAGTAAGACTCTTTAAGCTAAGTCACCTCCTCCTTTCACTCTTGTCAAGTTTCTCAATTAAAGCTTCCCTATTCAAAACCTCTTCATTCTTATCAAGTCTTCTTTCTTCTCAAATCTTAGTTTCCATTATCAAGTTTGTTTAATTTTCAAGCTCTTTTACCTTCTCATCAATCACCCATTCAATATCTTTCTTTCAATCAATTGTTCTCCTCCCTTTAATGTTTTCATCATCTTCCTTTCAAGTTTGTTATTTTTATCCTTAACCTTATTAGCCTTTACGTTCTTACTCAATCTCTTCTTCATAGATTTCTTTATCTTATCAATTTTGTCTTACTTCACTCTTAACTCTTTCTTCTAGGAGTTTTCTTTCTCTATACTTGCTATTTACCCTTCCTAATCCTTTACTTCAATTTCAAGAATTTTCACGTGTCGCCTGGTATGGACGCGCGTCGTGCCGTACAGCTGTGCTGCGCGTGACCAGTTCTTGGCAAAATTGCGCGACGCGCTGGATCTCGAACTTTCCTCAATCCCATCGACCAAGCTCGCACCGCAGGTAGGGAAACCTAACCTCGTCCAAATGGATCGACCTACATGCGCTTCCACGTTATCTTCACGGGGGCGACGTGAACACATTGACGTTACAGGTGCTTTTTTTTTTTCGGGGGTCAGATTTCTCTGACTGCAACTATGGGTTAGAATCTTTCATCAAAGACAAATGTGCCAACTGTCGCGTCACGTCAGTCCACACGCGCCGACAGACTTTGTCCTACACTTCATTTGTCTCGTCATTATTTTGGGTGTTTCTAGGTTGGCAGGTACTGGGTCTTATTAGGACGCGTCATCGGCATAATGATCACGTGATCGATCAAGAACTGGCGACATTCAACACACTTGAGGCTCCCTTTATCTGCATGGCGCACCTCACTATCAAGGTCTATCGAAGTAACAAATCCGAGGATTGACGCGATCGTTTCCAAGACCGCCTCGTCTTGACGCATCCTTTCTTCACAGCGAGATCTGTTTGTTTTCGTTCGTGAAAGCTCTCGTTCTTCATGGCTTTTCACAATACAGCTAATCTTTCTCACTACCGCTTGCCTAACACTAGAACTTTTAGGTCACGCCAGTATTTGCAAGTGCCGAAGCGAATGTAGAGGTTTATGTCAGAATGTTATGTTTGTCTAGCCTGCAGTGGGGTACTCAATAGTGAGTACAGCCCAATCTAGGGTTTGCTATATGTACTCAACTGCTTGCTAGTGCAAACCTCTCTCTTTCTTGTTTCTAAACTTCCTTTGGTTTCTTAACATGGAATCAGAGCAGGTCGACCCTCACGGGTCGATTCCTGTGGATGGGCCCACCAATGCTTCCGCTGCTGCTGTCCTGCCTATCGCGCGCCTCGGGCGCGCACTATCTTCCTTCCTGCCGCCCGCCATGGGCGCGCGGCCCTTTTTGTCTTCCCGCCGCGCGCTAGGGGCGCGCGGCGGTTTGCTGCCCGTCGCGGCCCCTTCGTGGCCCCCGTCGCGGCCGCCGTCGCGGCCCTGCTCCGGCCCTGCCCCCGTCGCCTGCTGCCGCCCTGTCGCGGCCCCAGTCGCGGCCCCGCCCCGGCCCTGCCTCGTCGCCTGTCGCGACCCGTCGCGGCCTCGCCCCGGACCTGCCCCGTCGCCCGTCGCGGCCCTGTCGCGGCCCCGTCCTGCTGCCGCACTGTCGCAGGCCCCCGTCGCGGCCCCCCGTCGCGTCCCCCCCGTCGCGGCCCCCCGTCGCGGCCCCCCGTCGCGGCCCCCCCCGTCGCGGCCCCCCCCCCGTCGCGCCCCTCCCCCCGTCGCGGCCCCCCGTCGTGGCCCTGTCGCGGCCCTGCCCCCGGCCATGCCCCGACCCTGCCCCGGCCCCGCCCCCTCATGCCTGTCGCGACGCACCGGGGGCCCGCGCACCGCCCCCGCGCGGCCCCCCTCCAGGTCGCCACGAAAGGCGACGGGAGGGGCGACCTGGGGGGCCGCGCGTCGCCCCTTCTTCCGCCTGTTCTGGCGCCTTGGGAGGCCGCGCGTCGGCCCCCGTAACCCCCCCCCCCCCCCGTAACCTCCCTACCCGCCATCCCGCCCTGCCCTGTGTTAGGGTTTGGGGGTGGCGAGTAGGGGGTGGCGGGTGTGTGGACTCCCCTGCTCCTCCTCCTCCTCTGTCTCCTACTGCTGCAGCTGCCGCTGAGGGGGGTGGATGTGTGGGAGCCAAAGGAGTGGTACTAGGGGGTGGGGTGTGAGTGAACCTAGGGTGCAGCAAGGGGTGTTTGAAAGGGGGGTGGGATAGTTTGGGGAGGTTGAAGGGGGGTGGCCGCCGTGAAGCCCGCAGCTCCAGTCGCCCGTGAGACCCGTTGCGCCAGTCGCCCGTGAGCCCGTTGCGCCAGTCGCCCGTGAGCCAGTTGCGGCAGTCGCCTGTGAGTCCGTTGCTCCTGCCGCTCAGAGTTAGCCGCGGAGCCAGTTACTCCAGTAGCCCGTGTGCCAGTTGCTCCAGTTGCCCGTGTGCCAGTTGCTCCAGTTGCGCCGTGTGCCAGCAGCTTCAGCTGCCGCCCACTACCTCCTCTCCTCTCATAGTCCCTCCTCCTCCACACTTGCCCTCTGCGATAGCCTCTAGCTTTGCTTACATTTGTGAACTTTAAACTGTTGCTTCTTGTACTTGTGCTCAGAATGTGTGGTGACTTTGTGATCCACCCTGAGCTTGTTTTGCTTTGCTTGCTGTGCTGATTACACCCCACTTTGGCTATGGGGGTGTGTCAGAATGTTATGTTTGTCTAGCCTGCAGTGGGGTACTCAATAGTGAGTACAGCCCAATCTAGGTTTGCTATATGTACTCAACTGCTTGCTAGTGCAACCTCTCTCTTTCTTGTTTCTAAACTTCCTTTGGTTTCTTAACAGTTTAGCCCAAACATGGCGGGTAATCCGGAACTTATTGCGCTTCGAAAGCTGAACAAGGCACCAGAGATAGATTGGGAGTTAGAGAGCCCGAATGACAATGCGCCATTGGAGGTGGCGTGTACTCTTCACGTGACAAGTGCTTCGAGGCGGTTCATGTGTACGCTCTACTATACAAATTCGGCTATAAGGTTATGATTTGCAAGGAGAATTACGTGGTCGTTGGATGCAAGGCCATGGCGGAGGGGCTCAAGCCATTGTGTCTTTGGAGCTGTTCCTACTTGCAATGTAAACGAGGCGACTTCTGGCGCATCACGGGTCTTGTACCCGTGGAGGAGCACATCTGCAAGCTAGAAAAACGGCACGAATACGCTGTCGACATTGCTAACAAGTTGCCCGTCCTGATTCGCGCTTACGGCAACATGGTCTGCGCCGATCCTTTCGTGGCACCCATCCACTTGATGCACCAGATGGAGGGTATTGGGGGACAGGAAATTCACTATTGGCAGGCTTCGCGTTTGCGCGAGCACATCATGAAAGAGATGTATGGCGATTGGAAGGAGTCGTTTCATCAGATTCCGTGGTTGGTGGATCGGTTTAAAATCATTGACCCCGAAGTGAAGGTGCATCTGGATACCCTTGGGGGGTTGTTCCACCGGTTCTTCGTGCGACCCTCCGCTGCCCACCATGCCCTCAACTTCTGCCGTCCGGTGGTTGCATTCGACGGGACGCACTTGATAAGCGCGCACAAGGCCGTGCTGCTTGTCGCTGTGACCCTAGATGGTGACTAGAAAGTTTTGTTGCTGGCATGGGGTTTGGTGGAGTCTGAGAACAAGGAGTCTTGGAGCTGGTTCCTGAGGCACTTCCTCGACGGGTTCCCCGAATGGGTATGGCGGAAGCATGCGGCAATGATCAGCGACTGGGACAAGGGGCTTGTCCCGACTGCCCGCGAGGTGATGCCTAGTCACATCCCGCACTATTTCTGCGCCTGGCACCTCGAGAAGAACTTGAAGCGGCACGGGAAAGCAGCGATGAAGTTTCTTCTGGAGGCTGGTGAAATGCAGGAGCAAAGCCAAGTGGCTAGCCCTCATCGCTGCATGCTGCCAAGACTTTCCAGACATGGTTGTATACCTGTTTGGGAAGGAGGATCCACCGGTACCAGATTTTCCACCACCACCAGACGACGTCCGGCCCCCTCCGGCAGCGCGACAAACGTATGAGGGTGCACGCGCATACGTCTTTGAGGCCGGGCGCGATGGGCGCCGTGCTGCCAAAATGTGCAACAGGGTCCGGCGC